>CM029018.1:147384947-147402447 GCA_016801055.1 Panax notoginseng | reverse complement strand
GGTTCATATTATTTGCTCTTACATGGTAAAATCGATTTCAGCTAGGCCAAGCGATACAGCAAACTGTTGAATAAACCAGAGTCATTGATATTGGAGAAAATTATTTATAATATGCGTTTATAATTCCTTTGTTTAGAAATAAATGTGTCGTTTGACTGTCATTTTTTCTTATTTTACACACATTAAAGTTTGTTTAAGGCAAAAAAAATAAAAAATCGAGTTAATATTAAGTTTCTAGACCAAAATTAAATTTGTCTTAATCAAACTCTTCTTATTATGTCCTAAGCAAACCTTAACATCCCTATATTATCAGATCAATAATTATGTTTTCACAGTAAATATGCCTTTAGCAACAATTTAACACATATTTTAGCGACACTTGTTCCTTTAACAGGCACAACATAATTATAAGTACATTCAAAAATGGTTGTTTATGTTGAGATATAAAGTCTCACACCTGACAACTAAAATCTGGAGGCTCAATATATAACTTGAGATATTACTCCACTCATTATTAATTGGTTTTAAGTTGGATGCTTCAATATAGTATCAAAGCAGACATCATTCATGTGCAAGTCCAACAGTCCACATGCTCCATGTCACTCAATTAAAATTGTCCACGTGTTTGACTCAAAATTACGCAACACGTGAGGGGGCATGTTGAGATTAAAATCTCACACCGGACAATTAAGACATAAAGACTCAATAACTTGAGATGCTACTCCGCTCATTGTCAATTGATTTTGAGTTAGATGCTTCAATAGTTTATAGTGGCAAAACAAAAATGACATTGTCAGAAAAAATACACATTTCTTGAAAGTAGATGAGAACATGAATATACCTCAGCAAGGTAGACATCGGCTGCAGCTGAAGTAATTACAGTGGTTACATGATTCAAGTAAGCGATTGGGCATAGAAGCACTACCGATTTTACCTTGTCTACTAGCATCCCTTGGGAGAAGGCGGCCATAGCTACTGTAGTTCCCTGCCCAGATCTTTTAGTCAATTTATTTGTTGCTGTTGTTGAGGAATAAACTTAATTTTGTATTAAATTAACTATTAGTAATAAAAACATACTCCTTCGACCTACTAAACTGTTAACATGTCTCAAGTGCATTTTGACGTAAATGAAGTAAAATAAAAGTAGATGAGATCACTGGCGGAACTAGAACGTTTTTAGAGTGGGATCAAAATACATCAATAAAAAAAATATCAATTGCAAGCAGTGATTTGAAAAAAGGATATACCACCACTTGCTTCGGAGCTTGATAATTGATTATTAGTAGAATCAACAGTTCTTGGTCACTTAATCAAGTATTTATCCATAATCTAAAATAAATAAAAACATCAGCTGCTAATCAATAAATATATCATCATTATATCATCAATATATCATCAATATATTGTATACCATAAATGTAAAACCCCAACTTTTTATGAATAAAGATTTAATTTAATCTAAGTATTATTTTGAATAATAAGGTGTTGATTTGATACAATGCTATAGTTATGGGTGATATGTGCAAATTTTACAAAGTAAATAAGTTGTCATAAAATATTCATTTAATCGGAGAATAATCTTTTTTTTGGGAATATTCGTACGACGACGCAATCATTGGTAAACTCCACAATGGAATAACTGTCGGATATAGAAAACGACAAAAATAACCTTTTTCATAAAATAACGGCAAAACTTTTACCGTTAAACTGTTGAAATACTCCGTGATAAAAGTACAGTAATACGCGTTGTTGCATAGTAGAACACAGTATTGCACAATATCTCTGATTATTGATGCTTACGTAAGACATCACTCAGTTTCATTCAATAATTATCACAATAGTTGGTGCATAATATCTCATATTATTGATTCAATTATTGTCACAGTATCATCTGCACAATATTTTATATTATTAAATCACTAATTGACACGACACAATTATTCATATTATTATTTACATTATTGACAATGTCTAGAAAGTTCTATCGAGAAAAGTGATTAGGTTATTTAATTGCGCGCTAATAAGGAGAAATTCTTATCGGAAAGTCACATCTTTCTTGGGAACGATCTAGTTATCAATATTGTAAGTTATAAAATTAATGATGAATAATTATTGAAAGATTGTGTTGATTAAAGATAATAATAATAATAATTGATGAGTGAAAGATTTTTGTCCAATTATTTTTTTAATTGGTATTTGTTCTATTTGATTTTGGAAGATGTGAATTGATTTACGAAGGGGTGGCCCCCCCAATTACCTTATAATTGGTGTTTGTTCATTTAGATTTTTTGAGGATACATAATTCTTTCGTATGACCCTCAATTAACTTCAAATGAGGTTATCTGTTTTTATTTTGATTTGGCAGGTTATGAAATTATTTTCAAAGAATGAACCTTATTGGTCAAACTTTCCAACGATGCAATTCCTATTTAGTAACTTGTGAATTAGGGTGCCCCTTCATTGGACAATGTCTCAAATTTGGTAAACTGATAGTCTTTCCTCATTGGCCAAAGCTTTTAAAAGAGAATACTAATAAGTTGAAACCCATTAACTTCATCCGAAAATTTTTATTGTGCGTCCGTGATTATTTTTAAATAGTGTTATGTCATTCTCCTATAAATAGGTTGCTTAGTTAAGAAATAAAAATCACACCAGAATCAGAAAATTATTCTTCTATAATATTGTGCGTATTTCTTTCTAGTATAAGGATACTTTGAGTGTAGCAAATAGTACAAGATTTCCTCAAGATAATCTCCATTATACTAGTCATATTTAGTCTCCTACGAAGGTAAAGGATGTTATTCTCTTCATACTCAAAAGGGTTGTCATTATATTCCTTATTAATTTGGGAAAATGATCTGTCTACGTAGATTACCGCATGACGGATGAAAATCCATTTACAGTTTCATATATTCTTTCATACTCGTATGAGATATCATTTCTTTTGTATCCGTCACGTGATATCATTTTCTTTCATATTTTTCTCCATTTATGATACAAAAGTATTGTTTGTTTCTATATCCTTATTGTTAAATGGTGAAAATCCCTGAAATTAGTTGAATATTCTTAATAGTTTTGTGCTTTATTTAATATCATTTCATTAGAATATTGGTCTAAACTTTTTTATTAAATTTTAAACTATTCATCCAGGGTACTATTCATCCTTGGTACTATTCATGCCGGAGTACCAATCACGACTTAATTTATTTTCTTTTCTTTGTCCAAATTATCTTTGAAATTTGAATCTTAAATATCATTTTTGAATTTTACTCCACAATTAGTGATTATGTTGACAATTTGACATTCTTGAACTCTGGATAAATTAAATTATAAATCTCTAATATTTGTCCTTGATCTCACTCGATTCATTCGTTATGTCTTTGCCATCATCCTCATGCTTATATTGTGCTAAAAGTCATCTTTGGCATATAGTGCAAAAATGGGCTGTTAATTGGTATGATTATGACGACTAAGAATTTTGTATTGGAATAATCATGACCTTTAATATTACAGATAAAGGTTTGTGGTGAAAGTCATCTTTGGCCCATTGTGCATAGTGGACAGATGTTTGACACGATCATAACCATTGGTAATTCAAACGATTATCTTTGGCCCATAATGCATAGATAATTCGTTGATTGAAAATAATTATTGATTGATGTTAAAGAAATAAAATATTGATGATGACATTTTAAATCATAGAAGATAGTAGACATCATTCTCTACTTGACTCTCCTAATGGATTGTTATTTCTGTTGCAGTTGTTGATCTAAAACTTGTTGTCCATTATATTTTATCTTATTTATTATTGTTGAAAGCTAAAGATAATTTATTCTTCATTATCTTAGCCGTGATATTCTTTACGAGCTAGTTGTGCTCACCCTTTTCTTTTTTGTTTCATTGTTCTTCTTAGGTAATGAGAGTGTGTCACTGGGACTAGTCGGAGAGCGGAGTAATGGTCCGAGATAGTTCTATAGAAGTCTTCACTATATTGTAAAATAGTGTGAAAATAATTGTAATGAGAACGTAATTTGAGTTTGGATATTGTCAACGAGATAATATTTGTATTGAAACTCACTGCTTATGTTTTGTCGTATTTTACGCAACAGTTAATA
The DNA here is from genome assembly GCA_016801055.1 of Panax notoginseng. Taxonomy (NCBI): domain Eukaryota; kingdom Viridiplantae; phylum Streptophyta; class Magnoliopsida; order Apiales; family Araliaceae; genus Panax; species Panax notoginseng. The sequence goes on along the minus strand of CM029018.1, from coordinate 147,398,332 downwards.
GTTTTATATAGGAAGTTTGTATTTAGATTCTGTACCATATATTTGGCGACTCAGAATGAATTTTGTGGACCTATTTCGGGGCGTCACAATTGGTATAAGAGCTTAAGGATATGATCTCTGGTGGAGATCTGGGATTAGAACTGGGAGAGGAGAGACAAGTAAATCCTTCACTAGTGTGTCCTACCTAAGCTTTATTTAATTGGTCGGTCAGAATATAGCCATAATATGTGACATTGAAATTTCTTTAATTAACCCTTGTTTTGTGGCAGTATTTGAGAATGATATCTAAAAATTTTGAGATAAGCAATGGAGCATATAAGACCATTGAGACACCGCCAATCAATAACCAGGATAATGTACATCAGGAAGGCAATAATTCTCATGTAAATAACAACACTGACCAAATGATGAACGATGGGGTGTTTAGGAACTTTCTATAATTCATGCAACACCAGACGAGAGAGACTCATGTTCAAAATGCAGGTGAAAACAATGGTAACTCACGATTGGTTACTGCCAAGCAATTCAAGGAGTTGGGACCGCCAGAGTTTTTGGGAAAGCCAAAGCCACTGAAGGCAGAAGCTTGGATTAAGCATATCACCAAAATATTTGATGTCCTAGGATGCAGAGGAGCAAAAGGTTCCCTTCACCGCCTTTATGTTACGTGGAGAGGCAGATTACTGATGGGAATCTGTGAAAAGTAATCATCTTTAAGCACTTAAGATGTTTTGGGAGAAGTTCCAGAAATTGTTCAATGAAAAGTATTTTTCAGAAAGTATTTGTAATATGAAGGAGGTGGAAGTCATCAAACTAGAACAGAACAATATGACTGTATCATAATACGAGGCTAAGTTTGTGGAATTATCCCGGTTTGCATCCCATTTGGTGGATAATGAGAACGAATGACACGAATGTTTTTTAGAGCTTTGAAACCTAAAATTCGCCAATACCTCATTTCTCATAAACTTTGTTTGTATTCAGATGTTGTGAATATGGCTCAATTATTGGAGCGAGATAGCGAGACATTTCAACCAAAAGACAACAACAGACAGTACACTAATAGTTTTTACCAGTGGCAGTCATCAGAACAATGATAACCTGCGTGGAGAAAATTATCATGCCAGAAATAGTAACGAAATCGGTGGTAATCATGGCCCAGATAATAGAAGAGGTGAACCAAGTGGAAACAACTTTAAAAAGAGAAGATTCAACAATAACAACAGAAAGACATCGGCAGCATCACCAACACCTGTTTCTAGGGGAGAAGAACGGCCGCCAGTTGTATGTTACAAATGCAGAAAAGAGTGACACATTAGTCCAAACTATACACAACACCCCAAAGTGTGCTACAGTTGCGGAAAAGAAAGTCACATAGCTCGAGTGTGCCCTATAGCAAAGTCGAGTCCAGCTGGGATGATGACATCATATCAAACGTTGTCTTGGACAAGTCAAAGTTGGTAGTTCAGGGTAGAGCTTTTGTCGTGACTTCCCAAAAAGTAAGGAACCTGAACAAAGTTATCACGGGTAAGCTAATCATAAATTCTTGCAAAGTCTATACCTTACGTTTCTACCCACTCTTTTATTTCACCTACTTATGCTAAATGTTTGAACTTGACTCTTGAGAAATTAAAGTTTTACTTATTTATTAAAACTACGTTGAGAGAAACCTTCGTTACATCTACCGTTTATAAATCTTATTTGATTCAATTCGGCACCCTCACATTACCAATTGACCTCATATCTTTGAAAATACTTGCGTTTGATGTGATTTTAAGAATTGGCTGGTTAACTATGTTAGGTATTGCATATTTAAATTTGATATTGAAATTAAATAATCATGCTTATATGTAAAGTCATTCAAGGAACACATGTACAAGGACTTGGTCATAGATCAAAACTTGTTTGGATTGATCTGTGCTCAATGTTTATCACTCTGTAAACGATTGTATAGATGAAAAGATCAAAACTGTTAGGTTGATCTATTTTGTGATGTAATAGATAGGCATCAACAGAATCGTAGTCTGTCGAGCCAACCGAGGGATTGCAGAAGCCAAGGCAGAATCGTAGTTTGCTTTGAAGGGACTTACTTAGAACCGTAGAGTTGGTCTAAGTGCCTGTCGAGCCAAGACAAGAATCTTAGTCTGCTCTCGGAAGCGTAGATTCTGCAAATCAAGCAAGTGAAGATCGTAGTTTACCAGTGCTTAAGAAAGATCGTAGAGTCTCATTCACAAGCTGAATCAATCATGAACTAGACACCACGATCATGATCGTAGTGCATCATCTGTCTACATCAGAAGCAACGAGCTTTTTCAATTTATTGAAGAATAAATGACAACAAATATGGAATGTATTATAGACATTGAGTCTCTTGGGAATCCCAATTACCCAACACTCATCCTTAGTATATAACGAAGAAACATATTAAAGAAGCTAAAGAAAGTACTACATGTCAACTGAAAACACCTTTGCAAGTGTTAGGTGAGATATTAGTCTACTATGTCAGTGGGTCAGACGGTTGAACAGAAGATTTCCAGGAAGTCACCATCAATGCTCATAAATGTCAAATATAATTAATGCTTCAACGGATGCTTTCAAACGGACATATTTCAAAGGCACCTTATATACAAATCAGATACAGATACAAGAAAGCAAGCAAGTACACAACAAAAAGCTGAATAACACTCAAACGCCAAACTCTACGATCTAGAACAAAAGCTTGCTCAGCTACTCAGTTCTTTCTAACATATGCTTAACGAAAATTGAGTAGCACAACTCAAGAACTCATGTAAGACCCCAACTTTTATAAATAAAGATGAATTTTCTATAAATATCATTTTTGAATATTATGAAGTTAATTTGATATAATGTTATAGTTGTGGGTAATATTTATAAATTTTGTAAAGTAAGCAAGTTGTTATAAAATATTCGTTTGGTCGGAGAATATTCTTTTTGTCGGGGAATATTCGTACGACGGCACAATCATTGGTGGACCCCACAACGGAATTATTGTCGGATTGAGAAAACGACAGAATTATCTTTGTATAAAAATAACGGCTGAGGTGTTACCGTTAAAACCGTTAAAACTGTTGAACTACTCGGTAGTAAAAGTACAGTAATACGCGTGGTTGCATAGTAGCACACGGTATTGATTATTGATGCTTACGTGAGAAGTCACTCAGCTATACTCAATTATTGCTACAGTAATTGCTGCATCATATCTTTTAAATTATTGTCATAGTATCATCTGTATAATATGTTATATTATTAAATCAATAATTGAGACGTTGTGGTAAGTTTGGTTATTTTATGGGGGGCCATATGTCATCATCTAAGAGTCTCTTCGTCAATAGTAATTACCGTCGTCAATAGTAATTACCGTCGTCAATAGTATTTACCTTGGTCAATAGTAATTACCTTCGTCAATAGTATTTACCTTGGTCAATAGTATTTACCTTGGTCAATAGTAATTACCTTCGTCAATAGTATTTACCTTGGTCAATAGTAATTACTTTCGTCAATAGTAGTTGTCCCTTCAATATTACCAAGAGTCATTTGACCCTTCGTTAAGACCAAGAGTCATTTGACCCTTCGTTAAGACCAAGAGCCACCCTCAGTTTTTCTATAAATAGAGGCCTAGGGCTTCATTATTTTTCACGAATTCATTCAAGCTATAGAGAGAGAAAGTATAGAGAGAATAAAAGAGAGAGAGAGACTAAAAGTATTCTGCTACATCACTTTTCCAATATCCAGTTCTTTTAAGGTAGGAAATATTATTTCTTTTATATTCATGAAGAGAACTTCTGTTATTCCATTCGTTATTATTCTGTTGGAATAACCAGTATACGCGGTCTACCCTATACTTGGTGACATTCTTCTATTATTCTGTTGGAACATCCTGTCTGTGTGGTTTACACCGGACCTGGTTCCGTCTTGTTATTATTCTGTTGGAACATCCTGTCTGTGTGTTTTTACACCGGACCTGGTTCCGTCTTGTTATTATTCTGTTGGAACATCCTGTCTGTGTGTTTTACACCGGACCTGGTTCCGTTTTATTATTATTCTGTTGGAATATCCTGTCTGTGTGTTTTACAACGGACCTGGTTCCATTATTTATTATTCTGTCGGAATATCCTGTCTGTGCGTTTACGCCGGACCTGGTTCCATTATTTATTATTCTGTTGGAATAACCTGTCTGTGCGGTCTATCGCATGCATGGTGATTTCTTTTGTTATTCCATTCTTTATTATACTCAGTTGGTTAAGTTTTGACTTCTATACTCCATGAAATTTGTGGAATATCCTTGATAGTTGCGTTTCATCCAGTATCTTTTCAAGAAAATATTCTTCTAAGCATTCTTGAATTTTACTCTACAATGCAGTATCATGTTGACAATTTGGACGTTGTTAATTCCTGGATAAATTAATTCTTGAACTTGTTTTATTGAATTCTTACATCATTGTCATCATCCTCATGTTTATAAAATGTTGAAAGTCATCTGTGGCTGTAGTGCATAGATGGACTTGGTATGATTATGACCAGGGATTATTCGGTATAATCATGACCGTAATGTTACAAATGATGTGGTAAAAGTCCTCATTGGCCCGTAGTGCATTGATGGACAGTTGTTGGCATGATCATGACCATTAATGAATACACGAATATCCTTGGCCGTAGTGCAGGGGTGATTCGATGATGTGGATTATTTTATTAAGCTGAGTCTCAGCGATCACAGTGTTGAAAAACCTTTTAAATCATAAAAGATAGTAGAGTTTATTTTCTACTTGACTCTTTTAATGGATTGCTTGTTCCGCTGCAGTTAAACTTGATGTCTATTATATTTTATCAGTTTAACATTGTTGAAGGTTAATGATAATTTATTCTGCATTATCTTAGTCATAATATTTCTTACTGGGCTAGTTGAGCTCACCCTTTCTTTCACTGTTCTCTTCAGGAAATGAGAACGTAGCTGGGGCAAGTCGGGGAACGGAGTGATGGTCCGAATGATAGTATTAGTTAGTAGTCCTCACTATTCTATGTAATGGTGTGTTAATAAATGTAATGAGGACTCCTTTTGAGTATGAATACTCTCTAGAAGATAATATTTGTATTCAAACTCACAGTTTATGTTTTGTCGTATTGTACACGACAGTTGTATTAATCAGTTGTATTTGTATTCTGTACTATGTATCTGACGACCCAAGATGGGTGATGTATACCTAATTTTGGGGCGTCACAGTTGGTATCAGAGCTTAGGGATATGATCCCTAGCTAAGATGTGAGAATAGAACTAGGAGGGGAGAGACGGGGAATTCCTTCGCTAGTATGACATACCTAAGTTTATTTGCATGGTATTTAATTGGTCGGTCATAATATAAGGATAATATATGACATATCAATTAATTTTTATTTTGTGACAGTATCTGAAAATGGCATCCGAGAATGTTGAGAATAGCAATGGAGCACAGACGACTGTTGATTCACCACATATCAATAATCAGGATAATGTGCATCAGGAAGGTGTCAATCCTCATGCAAACAACAACACTGACCAAATGATGAATGATCAAATGTTCAGAGGCTTTATGCAATTCATGCAACAACAGGTGAAATCGGCTCCTATCCACAACGTAGGTGGAAATACTGGAAACTCTCAGGCGGTCACCGCTAAACAGTTTAAGGAGCTGGGACCACCGGAGTTTAAGGGAGAACCCAAACCACTTGTAGCTGAAACATGGATAAAGCAGATCACCAAGATATTTGATGTCTTGGGTTGCTCCGAGGAGCAAAAGGTTCCCTTTGCCGCCTTTATGTTGCGAGGAGAGGCAGATTACTGGTGGGAATCGATAAAGCGTACTCAACCTGCCGCACTGAAGATGTCTTGGGAGAAGTTCCAAGATCTGTTTAACGACAAATACTTTCCCGAGAGTATTCGTCACATGAAGGAGGTGGAGTTCATCAAATTGGAGCAGAATAATATGACCGTGTCGCAGTACGAGGTAAAATTTGCGGAGTTATCCCGATTTGCGTCCCACCTGGTGGATAATGAAGAAAGAATGACGCGGATGTTTTTAAGAGGTTTGAAGCCGGAGATACGTCAACATCTTGTTTCTCATAAACTGTGTTTGTATTCAGATGTTGTAAATAGGGCTCAGTTGGTGGAGCGCGATAACGAGACAACGCAACCAAAAGAGAGCAGCCGACAAAATGATAATACCTGAGAGCAGTCATCGAAGCGGTGACAACAAGCGTGGAGGGAATCAACAGGCCAGAAATGGTAACCACTTCGGTGGTAATCAGGGCCAAAATAATAAGAATGGACATTTCAAGAAGGGGAGATTCAACAATGACGGAAAGACGTCAGCACCAACACCTGTCGTTAAGGAAGGAGAACGACCACCTATCATATGTTTCAAATGCGGAGGGGAGGGACACATCAGTCCAAACTGCGCGATGCCGTCCAAAGCATGTTATAATTGTGAAAGAGAAGGTCATTTAGCCCGATTTTGTCGTTTACCAAAAACAAATTCAGCTAGGATGGAGGCACCAAAAGCCGTCCCAGAAAAGTCAAAACCGGTTGTGCAAGGGAGAGCATTTGTTGTGAACTCCCAGAGAGCAAAGAACCCGAATGAGGTCATCACGGGTAAGCTTATCATAAAGTCTAAAGAAGTTTATACTTTATTTGATACCGGTTCAACCCATTCTTTTATTTCTCCTACTTGCGCTCGTCGATTAAATTTGATTCCGGAGAAATTAGACTTTGACTTATCTGTGGAAACTCCGTTGGGAGAAACCTTCATTACCTCCACTGTTTATAAGTCTTGTTTGGTTCAAGTTGGTACCTACACATTACCTATCGATCTGATTTCATTAAAAATACTTGCATTTGACGTGATTCTAGGGATTGATTGGTTAACTACTCATTATGCAAAAATTGATTGTTTTCGTAAGGTTGTTAGCTTTCATATTCCTAATCGACCTATTATACGAATTCAAGCAACCAAACCATTAAAATCAATCGCTGTCATCTCAAGTCATAAAGCTATTCGTTTATTGAAAAACGGATGTCAAGCTTTCTTAGCTCATGTCACAGATCTAAACAAAAATACGTCAGTTTTGAATGATATTTCTATTGTTAATAAATTCCCTGACGTATTCCCTGAAGAACTTCCTGGCCTACCCCCAGAGCGTGAAATTGAATTTTGTATCGACCTGAACCCGGTACAAAACCCATTTCCAAAGCCCCATATCGAATGGCTCCTATTGAACTTCAGGAGTTAAAGATCCAACTGCAGGAATTGTTAGACATTAGTTTTATTCGTCCTAGTACTTCTCCTTGGGTGCTCCTGTTCTGTTCGTGAAGAAGAAAGATGGGAGTATGCGACTTTGTATTGATTATCGGGAGTTGAATCATGTCACTATCAAAACAAGGTACCCATTGCCACGTATTGATGACCTGTTTGACAGTTGCAAGGAGCACAATTCTTTTCAAAGATCGATCTTCGTTCTGGATATCATCAGCTGAAGGTTAGAACTGAGGATATTCCAAAGACGGCTTTTAGAACTCGGTATGGGCATTATGAATTCTTAGTTATGTCCTTTGGATTGACTAATGCTCCTGCTGCCTTCATGGATATGATGAACCGGGTATTCAATGAATATTTGGATCATTTGTGGTCGTCTTTATTGATGACATCCTTATTTATTCCAAAAGCCGTGAAGATCATGAGCAACACTTGAGGCTGGTACTCCAAAAGCTTCGTGAATACAAGCTTTATGCCAAGTTGAAGAAATGCGAGTTCTGGCTGGAGGAGTAGGTATTCCTTGGGCACGTAGTATCAAGTCGTGGAATATCGGTTGACCTGGCAAAGATTGAAGCTATTCAAAGCTGGGAGCAACCTAAATCAGTGACCGAGGTACGTAGCTTTCTTGGTTTAGCTGGTTATTATCGGAGATTCGTGGAAGGATTTTCTCGAATCGCTACTCCATTAACTAACTCACTGACTCGGAAAGATACAAAGTTTGGTTGGAGCGAAGAATGTGAGCAGAGTTTTCAAGAACTCAAGAGGAGACTCATTTCAGCACCTGTTCTAACAATACCATCTGGCTCGGAGGGATTTGTCATCTACAGTGATGCTTCGAGCAAAGGGTTGGGATGTGTTCTCATGCAACATGGAAAAGTCATAGCCTATGCATCAAGACAACTCAAGGAATATGAGAGGAATTATCCTACTCATGATCTAGAGTTGGCAGCTGTTGTCTTTGCACTTAAAATTTGGAGGCATTACTTGTATGGGGAGAAAGTGGAGATCTTTACGGATCATAAAAGCCTCAAATATTTCTTCACTCAAAAGGAACTCAACATGCGACAACGACGTTGACTTGAACTGTTGAAAGATTGTGATCATACCATTCAATACCATCCTGGAAAAGCGAACGTGGTAGCTGACGCATTGAGTAGAAGATCATATGCGGGTACAAGTGCAATATTAACAACGCAAAGGCCCATTTTGTGTGACTTGCAAAGGATGGAGATAGAGTTGAAGACTCCAGGGACCCATGTGATGATGGCGAATATACGAGTAGAACCGACTTTAATTGATAAAGTTAAAGCTGCTCAAGCTACAGACCTGGAGCTGATGCGTATGAAGAAGAAAGTGCAAGAAGGTGCTATACCGGAAGCAAGAATCGATGAAGAAGGAATACTTCGAGTCAACTCCAGACTTTGTGTTCCTAACAACCCTGATTTAAAGTATGAAATCATGATGGAGGCGCACAACACACCGTTTGCAATCCATCCTGGAAGTACCAAAATGTATCATGATCTTCGTCATACATTTTGGTGGAGCAATATGAAGAGAGAGATTGCGTTGTTTATCTCAAGGTGTCTAACTTGTCAACGAGTCAAAGCGGAGCATCAAGTACCAAAAGGGTCCATTGCAACCACTTGAAATTCCAGAATGGAAGTGGGAGCACATTACCATGGATTTCGTTACCGGTCTTCTAGGGTTTCTCAAGGTATTGATGCGATTTGGGTCATTGTTGATAGATTGACCAAGTCTGCTCATTTCTTACCGATACGAGAAACTTATACACTTGAACGTCTTGCTCGTATGTACATAAACGAGATTGTAAGACTGCATGGTATGCCAGTATCCATAGTTTCTGACCGAGACCCAAGATTCACTTCATGATTTTGGGTTAGTTTACAAAAAGCTATGGGCACGGAGTTACGATTTAGTTCAGCATATCATCCTCAGACGGACGGACAATCAGAGAGGACTATTCAAACTCTTGAAGATCTATTAAGACTCTGTGTCTTTGACTTCAAGGGAAGTTGGGACAAGTTCTTACCATTGGTGGAGTTTTCCTACAACAACAATTATCAAGCAAGTATTGGCATGGCTCCATTCGAAGCATTGTATGAAAGAAAATGTCGTTCTCCAGTATGCTGGGATGAGGTGGGCGAAGCAACGTTGTTGGGACCGGAGTTGGTACGTATGACTACAGAAAAGATTCAAACGATCCGACAACGTATAAAAACCTCACAAGATCGACAAAAGAGTTATGCTGATCTTCATCGAAAGGACGTGAAATTTGATGTAGGAGATCATGTGTTCTTACGTGTTGCTCCATGGAAAGGAGTTACGAGATTTGGAAAGAGAGGAAAGCTAAATCCTCGATTCATCGGTCCATTTTTAATCCTCGATCGAGTAGGAACTGTGGCTTATAGACTCGTTTTACCGCCAAGTATGTCTCGTGTTCATAACGTTTTCCACATATCCATGTTACGCAAATATGTGGAAGACCCGAACCACATTATTGAGTTAGAACCGGACGAAATAGCGGAGGATTTGACGTATGAAGAAGTTCCTGTTCAAATCTTGGATAAGAAGGAACATATTCTACGCTCCAAGGTTATACCTCAAGTTAAAGTTTTGTGGAGAAACCACGATGTTGAGGAAATGACTTGGGAGTTAGAATCAGAAATGAAATCAAGGTATCCTTACCTCTTCGACATACCAGGTACGTACCCTAATTTCGAGGGCGAAATTTCATAAGAAGGGGAGGTTGTAAGACCCCAACTTTTATAAATAAAGATGAATTTTCTATAAATATCATTTTTGAATATTATGAAGTTAATTTGATATAATGTTATAGTTGTGGGTAATATTTATAAATTTTGCAAAGTAAGCAAGTTGTTATAAAATATTCGTTTGGTCGGGGAATATTCTTTTTGTCGGGGAATATTCGTACGACGGCACAATCATTGGTGGACCCCACAACGAAATTATTGTCGGATTGAGAAAACGACAGAATTATCTTTGTATAAAAATAACGGCTGAGGTGTTACCGTTAAAACCGTTAAAAACTGTTGAACTACTCGGTAGTAAAAGTACAGTAATACGCGTGGTTGCATAGTAGCACACGGTATTGATTATTGATGCTTACGTGAGAAGTCACTCAGCTATACTCATTATTGCTACAGTAATTGCTGCATCATATCTCTTAAATTATTGTCATAGTATCATCTGTATAATATGTTATATTATTAAATCAATAATTGAGACGTTGTGGTAAGTTTGGTTATTTTATGGGGGGCCATATGTCATCATCTAAGAGTCTCTTCGTCAATAGTAATTACCGTCGTCAATAGTAATTACCTTCGTCAATAGTAATTACCGTCGTCAATAGTATTTACCTTGGTCAATAGTAATTACCTTCGTCAATAGTATTTACCTTGGTCAATAGTATTTACCTTGGTCAATAGTAATTACCTTCGTCAATAGTATTTACCTTGGTCAATAGTAATTACTTTCGTCAATAGTAGTTGTCCCTTCAATATTACCAAGAGTCATTTGACCCTTCGTTAAGACCAAGAGCCACCCTCAGTTTTTCTATAAATAGAGGCCTAGGGCTTCATTATTTTTTACGAATTCATTCAAGCTATAGAGAGAGAAAGTATAGAGAGAAAAAAGAGAGAGAGAGACTAAAAGTATTCTGCTACATCACTTTTCCAATATCCAGTTCTTTTAAGGTAGGAAATATTATTTCTTTTATATTCATGAAGAGAACTTCTGTTATTCCATTCGTTATTATTCTGTTGGAATAACCAGTATACGCGGTCTACCCTATACTTGGTGACATTCTTCTATTATTCTGTTGGAACATCCTGTCTATGTGTTTTACACCGGACCTGGTTCCGTCTTGTTATTATTCTGTTGGAACATCCTGTCTGTGTGTTTTACACCGGACCTGGTTCCGTTTTAATTATTATTCTGTTGGAATATCCTGTCTGTGTGTTTTACACCGGACCTGGTTCCATTATTTATTATTCTGTCGAATATCCTGTCTGTGCGTTTACGCCGGACCTGGTTCCATTATTTTATTATTCTGTTGGAATAACCTGTCTGTGCGGTCTATCGCATGCATGTTGATTTCTTTTGTTATTCCATTCTTTATTATACTCAGTTGGTTAAGTTTTGACTTCTATACTCCATGAAATTTGTGGAATATCCTTGATAGTTGCGTTTCATCCAGTATCTTTTCAAGAAAATATTCTTCTAAGCATTCTTGAATTTTACTCTACAATGCAGTATCATGTTGACAATTTGGACGTTGTTAATTCCTGGATAAATTAATTCTTGAACTTGTTTTATTGAATTCTTATATCATTGTCATCATCCTCATGTTTATAAAATGTTGAAAGTCATCTGTGGCCTGTAGTGCATAGATGGACTTGGTATGATTATGACCAGGGATTATTCGGTATAATCATGACCGTAATGTTACAAATGATGTGGTAAAAGTCCTCATTGGCCCGTAGTGCATTGATGGACAGTTGTTGGCATGATCATGACCATTAATGAATACACGAATATCCTTGGCCGTAGTGCAGGGGTGATTCGATGATGTGGATTATTTTATTAAGCTGAGTCTCAGCGATCACAGTGTTGAAAAACCTTTTAAATCATAAAAGATAGTAGAGTTTATTTTCTACTTGACTCTTTTAATGGATTGCTTGTTCGCTGCAGTTAAAACTTGATGTCTATTATATTTTATCAGTTTAACATTGTTGAAGGCTAATGATAATTTATTCTGCATTATCTTAGTCATAATATTTCTTACTGGGCTAGTTGAGCTTCACTGTCCTCTTTAGGAAATGAGAACGTAGCTGGGGCAAGTCGGGGAACGGAGTGATGGTCCGAATGATAGTATTAGTTAGTAGTCCTCACTATTCTATGTAATGGTGTGTGTTAATAAATGTAATGAGGACTCCTTTTGAGTATGAATACTCTCTAGAAGATAATATTTGTATTCAAACTCACAGTTTATGTTTTGTCGTATTGTACACGACAGTTGTATTAATCAGTTGTATTTGTATTATGTACTATGTATCTGACGACCCAAGATGGGTGATGTATACCTAATTTGGGGGCGTCACAACTCAACTCTCATAAAGTGATGTAAGAAGTTACAAGTCTGCTGGACTTGAAGAGTTCTAAGTGAACTAAGAAGTTCCAAGACTGGTTGTTCTTGAAGGAATCTAAGTGACTCGAAGATTTGTAAAAGACATCCTTAGTGGATTCCTACTCGAGGAGTAGAAGAGTGGACTAGGAGCATTGAGTGCTCTGAACCACTTAAAAAATACTATGTCTTTTATATTCTTTCTATATAATTGCTTATCACCTATTAATTTGGTTTATCTTAAAGGGTAACAAATAAATCTTAAATTATGATGTGATTAAATCTGACAAGTATTTTGAAAAAGAAAATTTTAAAAAATATATTCAATCAACCCCCCTTCTAGATAACTATTGTGCCTCTGGGAACTAATAAACTACTCATCATGCTAAAATTGATTATTTTATAAGGTCGTTAGTTTTTATATTTCTAACCAACCTGTTATGCGAATTCAAGTAACCAAACCGTTGTAATCAAATCACTGTCATCTCAAGCCATAAAGCCATTCGTTTATTGAAAAACGAATATCAAGCTTTCTTAGAGCCCCATGTCAGCGATTTAAAATAAAAAAACGTCTGATTTGAATAATATTTCTGTTGGTAATAAATTTCCTAAGTATCTCCCAAAAAACTTTCTGGCCTACCCCCCATAACGGTGAAGTCGAATTTTGTATTATCCTTGAAACCCGGAACAAAACTCATTTCCAAAAACACATATCGAATGGCTCCTATTGAACTTCAAGAGTTAAAGCCCAACTTCAGGAATGGTTAGACATTGGTTTCATTCGTCATAGTACGTTGTCTTGGGGTGCTTCCATTTTATTAGTAAAAGAAGGAAAGATGGGAGTCTATGCGACTTTGCATTGACTATCGGAGTTGAACCATGTCACCTTCAAAAATAGGTACATGTTACCTCGCATTGAT
>CM029018.1:147308587-147384847 GCA_016801055.1 Panax notoginseng | reverse complement strand
GAACCTGAAAGCCATATTTCAATTGAGACCCGGTCTAGAGGACTCGAGATGCCCAAACCCCTTCAACACCCTTCAAGGCCTCGGCCCATTGGACTTAACACCACCTTCTAGTCTCAAGCCTTCGGCCCAAATGCAGGTCGGTAAAATGCTCCCAAACATTGCCCCCCAGTCACCGATTGTAAGGTACTTATAATTGGAGACTTGAAAGGTCAAGTATTCGAAAGGTCACGACAACTAATGATGAATTGTTTGGGGAAGCCAAACGGTCTGCCCTCGTTTCTCGTAACGTTGCACGTCTTTTCAGGTCTGGTCCCATCCTGAACATTTAATAGCCGCCCTTGGGTTCCATGCCACATGTCTTATAAAAAACCCCCTCCCGTCAGTCATTGTCACTTTTTCCAGACTTCTTCATTTCAAAAACCCTGCTCAAATTTTCCGACAAGACGATTTTCGGTGAGTAATCAACTCATCCCCATTCTTACTGATTTTGACCATCCTACTTATTTTCACCCTTCATTTCTGTCCGTTTTCTTCCTAAAAACTCACATATGTGCCTCATTCCCTTCCAAATCACACCAAATGGCTGATTCTAGTACTCCTTCCCCTGTTGGCAAATCAAATCCTCCCTCCGTCACCACCAGGGACCTGGTTCCTGTCGATTTACCGGTGGCTCCCACCGATAACCCTTCTTCCTCGGTACTCCCTAACCCTATCAGTGTCGAGGCCAAAATTCGTAACGATTACCACTCTAAAACGGAGTTTTCCCATATCAATACCCCATCTTCCATTACGCCTACTCAAATCTCCGACATCCGAATCCTCTTCCACATCCCCTAAGAATACAAGCTTCGTGCTCCAAAACTCGATGAGAAAATGTTTTGGAGGCCCGAAGGTGAATGGGTGGCCGTTCCCCTATATCTTCTGAAATATGGGGTTCGGTTCCCACTTCATGACATCCCTTCTTTCTTTGTTTCGTGAGAATCGGGTTCGTATAGCTCGTGCCAAACTCGTACATCCACCTGATTGCCTTCATCGCTTTATGCCAGGAGCTCAAGATTACGCCTGGCCTTGACTTCTTCTTCACCCTATTCACTATCACCGGGTCGAAAGAGCCTGGCTTGAAGCAATTAAACAAAAGACCCACCCAAATCGCTTCTGTTAAGACCCCTTCAAGTAACAAGGGTTGGCATGACAAGTGGTTCTTCGCCAGGGGAACCGACCTCCAGCTCCTCCCTCGATGGGCCCAACCTACAGATCCCATAGCCAAGGTGTCCAAGTTCCCAAAGGATCGAGCCGATGCCTTCAAATCATTTTACAAGAGGTGGAGCAAAATCGAGTGGAGTCTAGTAGTTTTGTCCAGCGAAGCCTGGCTATACAAACACGGCTGTAAGTAACTCACTTCTAATCGATCCACCATTCCCTTAATTTCCCCTTTTACCCTCTGATATTTTATGTCTTAACCCATCCTCTTCTATGCATTGACAATTTTCAAGCCTGAAGGGGCGGCTAAATCCCTAACACCTTTACCATTGAGCCGATTCGCCCACCGATAACCGACGATTCCCCCGACGAGGAAACCATTCCAATCACCGAGCTGTCGGTGGGATCCACTTCAGGTCCCGACGTCCCGACCATCAAAAGAGTGGTTTTAAAGATGAGCCGATCGGAGAAAGTGGCCTTTTTGAAGAAGTCCAAGAAGCCTTCTAAGCCTTCTACAAAAGTCCCCGTCAAGGTCATCCCTTCAATCGCTCCACAATCTACTCCTCCCCCTCCTCCTCAAGTCATTGTGGTTGAGGATTCAGAGGATACCGAGGAGGTTCCTTTCGAGCCCCGACCCAAAAAGTTGCGACTCTTCAAAGATCCTGAGCCACCACATCCCGAATAATAAGTTGTTGAGGCTGACCCCCTTTCCGCCGCCACTCCCCCTTCCAGGCGAGCTCTTCGCAAGGGACGCCGACAACTTGTTGGTCGAAGAGTCCTTCAGAAGTTTTTCCATTCCACCTGTTCGATCAGGTCAAGCTTTCGGGCGATGACAAATGATTCAAAGGATTCTCTTCCGAAGAGTACCTGGTGGCTTACGTCCGGGCTCAGTGCCATGTAATTCTGTGGTTATTTATCTTGTAACTGACACTTTAATTTTCCTGGTTGATATATGTGCTTGTCGCAGGCCAATGCCATTCTTGCTCGGGCCATCCCTCCGCTAGCCTGAACCACTAAAAGGGAGGTTCAGCTAGGAACGAATTTACTGTTGCTTGAGACTAAGGTTCGGGGCCTGACCTCGGACTTGAAGAATGAAAGGGACCATCATGCGAAGACCCGAAACAAGGCCACCCAGGCCAAACATGAGGCTGATTCACCCACCGATAACTGACGATTCCCCTGCTGAGGAAACCATTCCAATAACCGAGCTATCGGTGAGATCCACTTCAGGTCCCGACGTCCCGACCACCAAAAGAGTGGCTTTAAAGATGAGCCGAGCGGAGAAAGCCACCTTTTTGAAGAAGTCCAAGAAGCCTTCTAAGCCTTCTACAAAAGTCCCCGTCAAGGTCATCCCTTCAATCGCTCCACAGGCTACTCCTCCCCCTCCTCCTCAAGTCACTGTGGTCGAGGATTCAGAGGATACCGAGGAGGTTCCTTTCGAGCGCCGACCTAAAAAGTCGCGACTCATCAAAGATTCTGAGCCACCACATCCCGAACAATAAGTTGTTAAGGCTGACCCCCTTCCCGCCGCCACTCCCCCTTCTAGGGTGAGCTCTTCGCAAGGGACGCCGACCACTTGTTGGCCGAAGAGTCCTTCGGAAGTTTTTCCATTCCATCTGTTCGATTAGTTCAAGCTTTCGGGCGATGACGAACGATTCAAAGGATTCTTTTCCAAAGAGTACCTGGTGGCTTACGTCCGGGCTCAGTGCCAGGTAATTCTGTGGTTATTTATCTTATAACTGACACTTTAATTTTCCTAGCTGATATATGTGCTTGTCGCAGGCCAATGCCATTCTTGCTCGGGCCATCCCTCCGCTAGCCCGAACCACTAAAAGGGAGGTTCAGCTGGGAATGGATTTTCTGTTGCTTGAGGCTGAGGTTCGGGGTCTAATCTCGGACCTGAAGAATGAAAGGGACCGTCATGCAAAGACCCAAAACAAGGCCACCCAGGCCCAACATGAGGCCGATGAACTGACAGAACAATACTACATACTTCAACAGGATTTTGTCAGCCTTGAGGGTCATGCTAAGAAGCTGCTCGAGGAGAAGGAACACCTGGCTTTGGAGTTTAAGGATCGGGAGAAGGCAGTTGACACCATCGCAGAGAAATATGCTGAGATTCTTGAGAAGATGAGGTATCTAATGAGGGAAAACACTGCCCTATCCGTCGAAGCCAACTCCTTTTCGGGGAAGCTCTCCGAGGCCAAGCAGCAGGCAGTTGCCAAATACGAAGAGTCTGATGCCTTGAACGAGAAGGTCATGGCCCAATTTGGTGAAGGGTACGAGACCTATCGGGAAAAGGCTAAGGCAAAGTTGATGGCTGTTGGGCTCGATACCTCCATCCTTGACTCATCTGATGACGAATTTGAGGCCAAAGCCAAAGATAACCCTCCTCCTAAATAGCTCTTGTTAGGACTTATAATTTTTGTTGCTTCTATTTTCCTTCTTTTTTGCTTGTACTCCACCCGAATCGTAAGCGATCGGGTTTTGTAAAAATTTTAAAGTATGAATGAAATAGTGTTTTTGTTTATAAATTTTTGTAATCATTTATACTTGTGACTTATCTCGACCAGTGGTATCTTTTCGAACCTTCTGATCGGACCATGCCCGAAATTTATCAGAAAAAATTTACAGTTTTCTCAGTCATTATACTCGTGACTTATCTCGATCAGTGGTGTCTTTTCAAACCCTCTGATCGGATTGTGTCCGAAGTTTGTCTATTCGAGTATTAAGAGCCATATAAATGGAGTTAGATATCTTCAAAGAAAACTTGCATTTATTTCATTTAAAGTTGAAGCGGTTACTGGATAAAGAAAAGAATGACACAACTATTACTGGTAAAATTTTCTAAGTCTTCCAGCATGCCACTTCTGAACCGTCCATTGCTCGAAGCCGGTAAGTACCTGGCTTCGGCACCTCTACTACTTCGTATGGCCCCTCCCAGTTAGGCATCAGTTTGCCAGTGTTCTGGGGGGTTGATGCCTCCGATTCTTGGA
Source organism: Panax notoginseng (assembly GCA_016801055.1). Lineage (NCBI taxonomy): Eukaryota > Viridiplantae > Streptophyta > Magnoliopsida > Apiales > Araliaceae > Panax > Panax notoginseng. The sequence goes on along the minus strand of CM029018.1, from coordinate 147,380,651 downwards.
GGACCAAATCGCCTACTTCAAACCTCCTCAGCCTCACCTTCTGGTTGTAGTGTCGAGCTGTTCTCTGCCTATAGATAGCCAACCTCAACATGGCAGAGTCCCAAACCTCTTCCAGCAAATCCAAATTTGTTTTCAAACCTTCATCATTGTATAGTTCTTTGTACTGACTGACTCGAAGAGTGGGGGATCCGATCTCAACTGGCATGAGTGCATCGGTCCCGTATGCCAGTCTGAACGGAGAGTCTCCAGTTGTTGTCCTCAGAGTAGTCCGATATGTCCACAGAACACTGAGTAGCTCTTCGAGCCACCGACCCTTTAACTCATTCAATCTTCTTTTGATCCCGTTGAGCAGGGTTCGGTTGGTCACTTCTACTTGACCATTCGACTGAGGGTGAGCGACTGAGGTCGTACGATGCTGAATTCCAAACTCTTTCAAAAAGCCTTCAAACTTTGACCCCACAAACTGTCTACCATTATCAGAGACCACTGCCATCGGAATACCGAAATGATAAACGACTCCTTCTTTGAAAAACTTCAAGCATTCTTGTTCGGTGATCTTTTGCAGTGGTTTGTCTTCGACCCACTTCGTTATATAGTCGATAGCCACGATTACGAAGGTAATTTATCCCTTGGCCTTCGATAGAGGCCCTAGGATGTCGATTCCGCATATGGCGAAGGGAATCGGGGATAAGACCGAATACAGCTCTTCGGGAGGTTGGTATGGGATAGTGTTGTTCATCTGACACTTGGGACATCTTCTGACGAACTCCTTGGCCTCCGTGTAGAGAGTCGACCAGTAATACCCCTACCTCAAAATCTTATATGCTAGCGACTTGGCACCCATGTGATCCCCGCAGATCCCTTCGTGTACCTCTCGAAATGTGTAGTCCGCTTCCGAAGGGGTTAAGCATTTGAGTAGTGGGTAGCTGAAGGCCCTTCGGTATAGGTCTCCGTCTATGAGGATGAAATTTGAACTCCTGTGTTTGATTTTTCTTGCTAGGATTCGGTCCGAGGGGAGAGTCCCATCTGCCAAGTAGGAGATAAAAGGTGTGAGCCAACAACCAAGTCGGTCTAGAGTCAATACATCTGTCTTTGGTACACTTGGCTGTTCTAAGACTTCTAGATACACCGAACCGTTGAAGGAGCTTGCTTCGGTAGTTGCCAACCTGGCGAGGGCATCTGCTACTGTATTATCTGACCGGTCCACCCCCTGACAACTGTGTGACGTGAAGTACGCAAGCTTAGTTTTCACCTCGACCATATATTTTGTCATTCCTGCCCCCCGAGCCTCATACTCCCCCGACAACTACTTGGCCACCAGCTGTGAATCACCGTAGATGACCAATTTCTGTACTTCCAAGCTCTGGGCCAACCGTATCCCTGCGAGGATGGCCTCGTACTCTGCTTCGTTGTTTGTGGCCTTGAACTAAAATCGAATCACCTGCTGGACTTTGAATCCTTTGGGACTTGTCAGGATGACTCATGCCCCACTGACATCCGATGTCGACGATCCGTCTACATATAAAGTCCACGCGGTCGGCCCTTGTCAGGTTTCGATCACTGTATTCATATTTGGTTCTGAGAAAGAACATTCCACGATGAAGTCTGCCAACGCCTGGCCCTTGATTGCCGTTCGGGGGTGATACTCTATAGCAAACTGTGTTAGCTCCATAGCCCATGCTGCCAGTCGACCCGACACATTTGGCTTATGTAATATTTTCTTTAACGGCTGATCCGTATATACCACCACCATCCGACCTTGGAAATAATGCCGAAGCTTTCTACTTGCAATGATTAGGGCATATACGAATTTCTCTAGGTTCGGATATCTTGTCTCTACGTCTCGAAGAACATGGCTGACATAGTATACTGGGAACTACTGCCCTCCCTTATTCCTCACCAGTGTTGCCCCTACTACTATCGGGCTTGCAGCCAAGTATAAATATAAAGGTTCCGAAGGGATCGGTTTCATCAACAACGGTGCCGAACTCAGATATTTCTTAATCTCTTGGAACGTATCTTCGCACTCTGAGGTCCACTGGAAACTCTTATCGTTCTTCGGTCCCTTAAGAGTGTCAAAGAAGGGTAAACATTTCTCGGCTGATTTTGACACGAATCTCCGAAGGGCAGCTATCCGCCCCGTCAACCTCTGTACATCTTTGTATGTCTTTGGAGATTTCATGTCTAAGATCGCCGTAATTTTTTTTGGGTTCGCCTCGATTCCTCTCTTGCTTACTAAATATCCCAAAAACTTCCCCGAGCCCAAGCCGAAGGTACATTTGGTAGGGTTCAGTCTCAGTTTGTGTTTCCTTATTGTTTCGAAGCAGTCTTCGAGATCCTCCAAGTGATCTCGAACTAACATACTTTTTACGATCATGTCGTCCACGTACACTTCCATACTTCGGCCCAGCTAATTTCTGAACACAAAGTTCATCATCCGCTGATAAGTTGCCTCCGCATTCAATAATCTGAAGGTCATCTTCTGATATGCATATATGGCCCGATGCGTGATGAAGCTTGTCTTCGGGATATCATCCTTGTTCATCGAAATTTGGTGGTATCCCGAGAAAGCGTCCATGAAACTCAACATGCCATATCCCGAAGTGGCATCAATTAGTTGGTCTATGTTGGGTAGAGGATAGAAATCTTTTGGGCATGCCTTATTAAGATCTGTGTAGTCGATGCATAACCTCCACTTCCCATTTTGCTTCTGAACCAGTACCACATTCGCCAACCATTCAGGATAGTCAATTTCAAAGATGAACCCCGCCTCCAGTAGCTTGGTAATCTCTTCATCTATGATCTTTTGCCTTTCCGGGGTGAAGATCCTTCTCTTCTGTATCACTGGTTTTCTCTTTGGGTCTGTATGTAGCTTGTGCAACGCCACCGATTCACTTACCCCTGGCATGTCGCTAGGCTCCCAAGCAAAAATATCGGCGTATACCCGAAGCAAGTTCACCAACCATGTCCATAATGGTTCTGTCAATCCTACCCCAATCTTGATTAGTTTTTATGTGTTCCCCGGTATCAACTCGACGTCTTCTGTCTCTTCTACCGGCAGTGCCATCGGTTCAGTACTACTTTCGGTGAACAACTCCATCTCAATAGCCATCGTATGTTTCTGTTTGCTGACCCCAACCCCTGAGGAGATCATAGTGTTTCGATAACACCTTCGGGCAATATCAAGGTCGCCTTTTACCTCCCCAATCCCATTTGGTGTTGGAAATTTTATCTTGAAGTGCGGAATAGATGTCACTGCTTACAGGGCTGCTAGGGTCGGCCTTCCCAGAATAGCATTATAGGCCGAATCCACCTGTACCATGAAAAATCTAACCATGATCTCTGCCTGCTGGGGTGCTATACCGAACCTGATGGGGAGCTCTATCATTCCGGACACATGCACCGGGTCCCCGCTGAACCCATATAATGCACCCTCTCCTCCCAATTCCATCTTTTTTCCTTCCAAGTCCATCCTCTGATAGGCGTGAGTGTATAGTATATCGACCGAGGATCCGTTATCGATCATCATCCTTTTCATATCCACCGGTCCGACCTGTGCCGTTATCACCAACGCCCCGTTATGTGGTTCGATGTGATCGGTAGGATAATCTCCATCTGAGAAGGAGATGGAAACTCCCGAGTAGACCCTGTCCTTTCGGGGTGACAAATTTGCTACTGATAATACCGCCTCGAGGTGTCCACTCCTCTTTCTTCCGGTTACACGCCCTACCGACCCGCCCGTAATCACGTCAATAACCCCTCGGGCTTGTGGGTGCGGTGGCGGCTGTGCTTCCTAAGTTGGTTCCCTGTTTACCTCCCGGGGGGCTTCTGAACCTTCTCGACTGACCACATACTGCACCAGTTTCCCATTCTGGACGTTCTTCTCTATCAGATCTTTCAGGTTGTTACAATCCTCTGTCGTATGCCCCCGACTCTGATGATATGCACAATATTTGTCCCGACCCCTCTTCCCAGGCTTCGGGATCTCTGGGCTTGGCTCGAAGAAAGGTTTATCTCGCATCTCCTCTAATACTTTGGCCCGGTCAGTGTTGAGCACGGTGTAGACCTTGTTGACACTCTTATTTGGGAAAGGTAGTCATCCGCTGCCCGAACCTCCCCCATAATAGCTTTTCTTACTGTAATTATCGGACTTCCCCTGATTATCGGACCTTTGATAACTCTGCTTGTCCCGATCTTTAGACTTCTCGTAAGATTGGGAGTGAGGTTTAAAGTTTCCCATCGCCTCTTTAATCACTATGTATCTTTCGACTTGGTGGAAAGCTTCTATCAAATCTGTCAGGGGGTTGATCACTAGATCTTTCATTAACTTCTTCGATTTCCCGATGTCCAGTCCAGTTGTGAAGAATCCCAAGGCTTGCGGGGAATTTAACTCTGCTACTGACCCCACAGCCTCTCGAAACCTTTTGACGTACTGACCCAGACTTTCATCCGACTTCTGTCTGACCTGTATGAGGGAAGCTGTGATCTTTTTTCTCCTCTTGTTGCTCCCGAAGTGGGCATGAAACTTCTCCCAAAGGTCATTCCATGAATTGATTGACCCCGCCGCCAAGGTCCCCATCCATTCTCGGGCGCTCTTCTTCAGAGTTGTCGCGAACATGTGACACTTGGCTGCATCAGAATGGCCGTAGTATGTCATCAGCCTGTCATACCCGTCTGAGTGGTCATACGGATCCCCTAGCCCATCATAGGTCTCTATTGGGGGCATCTTCTTTTTGGGGTCAGCCGTCACAAGATTGATTTCTGGCGAGAAGGGTGACCCAACGCAAGCCGAAGGCGTACCCACCGAATTCTTCGCCAACAACAACTTCTCCAATTCATCCACCCTTCGAGCGAGGGGGTCGATCTCCTCTTTACGAGGGGACGATACGTGTCTGTCCCTCTCGTATTCGGGAGACGCGTCCCTCCTCCTCTGTCCTGATCGACCTTGATGCACTGGTGCTTTTTCAACCGAATGGCTTCTCCTTCTGCTTCGTCCGTCCCGCGAGCGACTTCGGTGTCGGCTCCTTTCTCCTCATGCCTCTTCCCGTCGAGGTGACCGAGATCGGCTCCTATGTCTGCGCCTTTTTGAGGATGCCTCCTGCTCATCAGCCACCTTTGCCATCTACTGTTCAAGTTCATCCTGCTGAAGTCGTAGGGCCATCATGGCGTCCTTATTCTGTTGCATCTTCTTCTGCAAGATGAATTCCCTCTGATCTCGGTTGTCCTCTCTTCGGGTCTTTTCATGTACCTCCAGTGCCCAAGATTGGTTCTCATCCGCATGACTAGCGTGGTTGGGGGTATGATGGCTGTCGTGGAAGAGTTTTCGTCGAAGAGAAGGAGCCGGCACCTCCTCTACTTCTAAAATTCTGGACCCCAGGCAATCCTTCACCGACCCCCTCACCTGTGTGGTTTGGTGTGACTGCTGGGTCTTCGCCTTTTCCTAGGCAGAGACATTATTCGCCTTACTCGCCATAGCCTGCTGCCGGAAAAGTTTAATTGTGATTGATTAAGCACTAAAAGCCCTCTTTCTAGCGCCAATGTTAACGCCAAGTTTCGCCGACGCATCCAATCACAGAATCCTCGCGCTAGAACCTGCATAATAACAGATCACACAGAAGCTTTACGACTTGTGCCACCGGGGATAGCTCCGGTGTGAGAATGAGCACAGGCGGTTGACAAGGTTTAACAATGGAGGCTAAGTGTTTAGTGCTCAAAAGTAGGTATTACCTATTAATTATAATCTTGGCCTTGCATTTATAGTATTCTCACCACCTTAGAATCCTTCTTCGAGTCAGATTGGGACTCCTAAATATGGTAGGTTACCAATATTTGGGTCCAACACAACCTCCTTAAAAGATGGAAGTAGAATCCAACTCCAACACCACCTCTGGAGTTACCTTAGTCAAATACGGCCTGGTCTGTAGACTTTGCACGCAGGACAGCCCACTGCACAGGCCCAATCCCACCGAGCCCGTTACTTGGTTCGGGCTTCGGCCTGGAGGACTCGAAGGCCCGACCCCGAATGCTTACTTCCAGAACAGGGTTCCGGCCCAAAAGGCTCGGATACCCGAACCCGAAAGCCATATTTCGATTGAGACCCCAGTCCAGAGGACTCGGGATGGCCAAACCCCTTTAACACCCTTCAAGGCCTCGGCCCATTGGACTTAACACCACCTTCTAGTCTCAAGCCTTCGGCCCAAATGCAGGTCAGTAAAATGCTCCCGAACACCCAACACAATTGAACTATCAATTTCATCTTTAATCAACATTAACTTATTTATCATTAATATTATAACTCACAATATTTAACAACCAGATCATTCCCAGGAAAGAAGGGGCTTTCCGATAAGGATTTCTCCCTATTAGCGCGCAATTAGGTGACCAAACCTCTCCTTGATAGAAATTTGTAGACATCGTCAATATTACAAATAATAATATGAATAACTTTGTCGTCTCAATTATTGATTTAATAATATAAAATATTATGCAGATGATACTGTAACAATAATTGAATCAATAATATGAGAGATATGATGCAGCAATTACTGTAGCAATAATTGAGTATAACAGAGTGACTTCTTACGTAAGCATCAATGATCAATACCGTGTGCTACTATGCAACCACACGTATTACTGTACTTTTACTACTGGGTAGTTCAACAATTTTATCGGTAACACTTTCGTCGTTATTTTTATAAAAAGATAATTCTGTCGTTTTCTAACTACGACAATACATCCGTTGTGGGGTTCACATATGATTATGTCGTTGTACGAATATTCCTCGACACAACGAATATTTTATATCAACTTGCTTTCTTTGCAAAATTTTCAAATATCACCCTTAACTTTAACCTTTTATCAATTTAACCATTTACTAAATAGAATAATAATTATAGAAAAATTGAATACTTTCATTTCATAAAATTTGGGGTCTTACAAAGGATGTTGGTGAGGGCATTGGGTTTCTCAATCATATCAATGTTCAAATATCAGTTGATGATGTCAGACATTTTTATTTATCAGACTCGATCTTCAACTATTTTGATGCTTACTGATGAGCACTACAATCGTGGTCTGATTATAAGTGCTTGCAGGCTATTTATACTTGTCAGCCTCTGATGAGAATCGTAGAGTACTCTAAGAATTTTGTCTTAGTTTTGACAGCGCTTGACTGACTACGATCTTGATGCTCTAAGGACTCCACGATTTAGAGTAGTGCCTACGATTTTGACTTGACTTGACAAGCACTTGGCAAATTGCTTCACGATTCTAATAGGCTTGCTTAGCAGACTACAATTTTAGCTTCTGTAATCTCCACAATTTTTTGCTGCCTATCTATTACACCTCATAAAATCAACCTAGCAAGTTTAATCTTTCTACTATAAGAAATTTTACAAAAAATAAACATTAAGCTAAGATCAACTTAACAATTTTGATTTTTAATCTAAGTCCTTGTACATATGATCTGATAAGGACTTTACATCTTTTGATAATGCATGCACATTTATTTATTCCAACATCAAATTTAAATTCGCAACTCCCAATAATCTCCCCCTATTTGATGTTGACATAACCAAGTAGATTTACATCATACCATCAATTTCTAATGCAAGTTCCTTAAAAATAAACATGACTTAATGATCAGTGAGGAACAGAATCTCTAGAAGATAATCATGAATTTATTGATGTTTTTCAAGAAAATTACAATTCAAAATTGATAAATCAAATAAAGATAGAAACTTATCTTCTAGGTTTCTTAAATCTCGGAAGATGCGCATATTTGTATTCCCTTCTTTTCCTGCTAGACTCATTACGCCTTACAATTTCTTCCAGCTCACGTTGCTCTAGAGGTTCATTATGATCATGTTTATTCATGAAGGCAGGATCTCCAATGGGCATGCTTAGGCCAGTGTGAGATACTCCTTGCTGACTGAAATGAGTGGGACCTTAACTTGCCATTAGTATTAATTGACGTTCTGCTACTCTTGGAGGCTGATTCATTTTTGAGGAAAGTGAAACTTGTTTCCCTTTACTTTTCTCAGTATTCTCCCTCTTTATGTCAGCATCTAGGGTTCAAATGTCTTGAGAAAGATGATTCATTTCTTGCACCAGTTCGTGTAGTTGAGTGCGCGACTGAGCAATGTCATTACTATTCTCTTGGACCATAGCATCTGTCTCGACGTTTTGTTGATAATGCTGACCAAGAGATTATTTGTCTGCCTTATCTGAGTTATGGAGTACTCTTTAAATTCAGTCAGGGAGGAATGCAAGCTTATGGGATTTTTTGTAACGAGCTTGTTCTGCCCCTCCTGAGTCTTTTGAAGAATGAGAACTGCTTCCTTATGTTTGTTCGTAGAGTGGAAGTGAAGTTGATCCCTTTCCTTTATGCTCTTTATCATCTCCTTTATGATAGCCTTTAATTTCTTGGTGAGCTCAAATTCTAAATTATCAAGAAGAGTGTTGGCAGCATCGATCAAGTTATTAAACCGTTGATGAATAATAAGAGAGTGGGCCTCAAGGTTTTCTTCCATCTCTTTGGCCATTTTCTCTGAAAATTCAGTTAACTCATCCTTGGTGGGAAGTAGAGTGAGATGGTCGATTATTTTTTGAATGCCAGAAGAAGAGGTTTTTTTCTTCTATTTTTGTAAGTTTGAGAGAGTAAGAACTAGATTGAAGTAATCATTATTTGTGGATGAAGGAACGTTAGAATGAGTTATTGAGTCATTTATTGGTTGGTCAAAAGATGAGTTATCATTTTGATCTATCTTAGTGGTGTCAAGAAAGTCTACGATCGCGGTGTGAGAAGGATGTACCACAATTGGAATGAGTGATTCATTTGGTTCATCAATCATAGAGTGTTGGGACTCTGTAACTGGAAACTAGTTTTGTGGGTTAGGAATAACCTCGATCCACCTAGGCAAATCATCAAATTAATAGAAATTTAATGATGGAAAGTGATTTAACTTGAAGGAAGTGGAAATGAAGTATACCTTTTGTTCAGGGATAGAAGATGCATGATTGGTAATTAAATTTTTGGCAAAGTTGAGGTTCCTTGGGTATTCTTGGGCGAGCACAGATACTATTGTATAGGCTTTGAATGTCTAGAACATATAATCCCAAGAATTGAAAAGTAGGGCTCTGTGGAAGAGCAACATGGGCAGGTAGGAGAATATTCTGTTATAGTTGATGCTCATTTCTTCACTCCTAAATTCATCAATGATTTATACTTCTTCCTCTTCTTCTCTTCTCTTCTTTATCAAGAATCTCCACCATTTCTTTAGGGGTAGAGGGGGCTTCATGATGAGCTTCTGATTGCTCCCCCTCAGCTGGAGCATTTTTTGACTCAGGAAATTCGAAGGTCTCCCCTCAGTATGAGCATGACTCTGCTCATAATCTTCTTGTTGTTCCTCTTGAGTAGGAATAAAAACTTGGTGACTGACTGCATTATTGGTGGTGGCAATTACTATTTCAATTATTCTGTTTTGTTCCAAGGACTCATTGCGAGAACTAGAGTTTGGAGACACGATCCTCTTTGTATGTTCCATCATTCTCATTTCTTCTTCCTTAATCTTCAACATTGCTTCCTTAAGCTCAAGATCGGTCTTTTTTATTAGCTTTCTCTTCACTCTTCTAAGCTCAGGTTCAGCTGTCTCTCCATCAAGTTGTTCATTTGCAACAACACTTATCTGTTTAGGCTGAGTCATTATCCCAATATTATCTTCTGATTGGCTAGCAATTCTTGACTCCATGATCGTCGTGCTTTTATTCTCCACGATCGTGATCAGGGAGGACTTATTTAAAAGCAGGCTGCTTTTTCCTTCCTTTGAAAACATTTGAGACAGAGTCGACTTTTCTTCAACTTCTTCTTCAGTTTGTTTCTTTTCTTTTTCTTCTTCTTCTTCTTCTTGAGCTGATCTTCATCTTAAGAAATTTCTTTGCAAGAGATTGGCCATAGAGTTCAGGATCAGATCCTTGAGGTACTTCAGTTGTCGATCCTTGAGGCTCTTCTGCCATCTGAACAACGGTCTGCAACTTCCTCTTTCCCTTGTTTCTCCTGACCAGTGCAGAGGGCTCCTGGTTTACTTCTTCTTTAACTTCCCTCGCAACAGATAAGTGTCCATGTAGAAAAGGTTTCATAACCTCCCTATTCCTTTCACTAGACTCAGATTGTTAATTCTTCACATTCTCAGTTGGATTTCTTTTCCAGTTTACAAAGAGCTGTTGGGTCATTCTCTTGTTGGCATTCAGAGGTTCACCTTCATGATCTTCAATATTATCTCCCAGAGCTGATTGGAGAATAATGCTAATAAATCTTCCATAGAACATTTTGCTCGTGCTCGTTGCTTTCTTAGAGCTAAGAATCCACTTCCCGATCCACTACAGAAGAAGAGTTCCATAGTTTAGCTAAGACTTGAAGCAGATTGCTGTCATGAGCTTTAGTTGCACCTCGTTGACAGAATCGTGACCAAAATTCTTGTAACAGATACATTTCCCAACAATATTAGCCAGGAACTCGTACTTTTGGGGAAACTCCTTCTTTTTGCACCCCTTTAGATTCTGGTTCTTTTCGTGATGCATCCTCTTTAGTCCCTTGTTGAAGTCGATGAAGCTTAAAGAAGTAAGGCCCTTAGATTTAAAACCTAAGGCTTGATTTATGTCAGCAGCTTCCAGTCAAATTGTCACGTCTTTAACCTTTGTAGTAAGGACGCCATCTTTGTAGACTCCATTGGTGTAGAACTCCCTCGCCAATTTGGGGCAAATTCTTATGTTGGTCCCCAGAGCTTCATGAAGTCATGCTTTTTTTAGCAATGAGAGAATCTTATGGAATTTTGGCTCAGCTTCTTTGAATTCTTTGAAGCATGGATGGTGTTTAGGAATCATAGTTGAAGATGCCATTAATTTCTTGGATTTTCCTGAAACAATTAAGATTAACTGAGTGTTCTGTAACTCAAATATAGGTTTCTAGCGAGAGACAAAGAGAGAAAGCGTTTGAAATTCATATGAGAGTTTAAAATAAAGAAACGATGATTTAAAGAGTGTTTGAAACTTTTTTTTAAAATTTTTGCTGAGTCGGGCCACGAACTTTTAGTTAGGAGGATAAGACTATTTTCCCTTATCTCCCCTTAAGCTTGTGTTTCCTTTTGAAGTCTACGATCGATGAGTATTACTCCACAATCGGTCAATGACTTTCTTCCTACAAAGTTAGTATTTTCTAAAAGATAGTACTATAGTTGTAAATTAAGCATTCCTAACTCACTTATTAACTTATTAAATCTTGATGCATCTAAAGAATTTGTAAACACATTAGCAAGTTAATTTTCAGTTGGGATATAGTGAAGATAAATATTTCCATTTTGAACTTGATCCCTAATGAAATGATATCTTATCTCAATATGCTTTGTCCTAGAACGCATGACATGATTATGAGTTATAGCTATAGCACTTGTATTATCACAGTAAACAAGAATTGATTTGAAATTAAACCCATAGTCAGCTAGCTGATTTTTCATCCATAGGATTTGGGCACAACAACTACTAGCTACTATATATTCAGCTTCTGCTGTTGAGGTTGATACAGAGTTTTGCTATTTGCTAAACCAAGACACGAGCCTATTTCCTAGTAATTGACAAGTGCCACTTGTACTCTTTCTATCAATTTTATAACCTGCAAAATCAGCATCTGAGTATCCTATTAATTCAAATGAAGACTCCTTGGGATACCACAACCCCAAATGAGGTGTGCCTTTGATATACCTGAAAATTCTTTCACAGTAGTTAAGTGTGACTCCTTAGGGTTAGCTTGAAATCTATCACATATATATGTAGCAAACATGATGTCTGGTCTACTAGCAATTAAGTAAATATGAGAACCTATCATACCTCTGTATTTAGTAATTTCAAAACATTTACCTTTCTCATTTTTTTCAAGCTTAGTGGTTGGTGCAATTGGAGTTCTCATGGGGGAAGCTGATTCCATGCCGTACTTTTTAAGTAAGTCTTTGATATATTTGGCTTGATTGATAAAGATACCTTCATTATTTTGCTTCACTTGAAATCCAAAGAAAAAATTCAGTTCACCCATCATGCTCTTTTCAAATTTACTCTGCATAAGCTTGGCAAATCTCTCACATAGCTTTTTATCAGTAAAACCAAAAATAATGTCATCTACATATATTTGTACTAATAGATCTTTATCTTTGTGCTTCTTAAGAAATAGTGTGGTGTCTACTCTTCCTCTAGAGAACCCCTTTTCAATAATATAGTTTTTTAGTATTTTATACCATTCTCTAGGTGCTTATTTTAGTCCATATCGTGCTTTATATAATCTATAAACATAATTAGAGAATGTTGGATTGATAAAACCTGGGGGTTGTTCCTTATAGACTTTTTCTTAAAGATCTTCATTCAGATATGCACTTTTGACATCCATTTGAAAGACTTTGAACTTCATATGTGCATCATAGGCAAGAAATATTTTGATTGCTTCTAGTATGGCAACAGGAGCAAAGGTCTCGTCATAGTTGATGCCTTCTTCTTGAGAGTAACCTTTTGTTAAAATTCTTGCCTTGTTCCTTGTGATCACCCCATCTTCATCCATCATGTTTCTGAATACCCATTTGGTGTCGATGACTGGTTGGTGATTTAGTCTTAGAACTATTCTCCACACTCTGCTTCTTTCAAATTTATTTAGTTCCTCCTGCATAGCTTCAATCCAGCTTGAATCTTCCAAGGCTTCCTCTATCTTCTTAGGTTCCATCTGCGATAGAAAGCTCAGGTAGAAACACTCATTTTGAGTAGCTGACCTAGTCTTAATTCTTATATTTGGATCTCCAATAATCAAGTCTTGTGTGTGATCTCTCACCCGTTTTCTTCCTGTTGGAACGTCAGTTCTTGTGCCTTCTTGTCTAAATTCTTCAAGATTGACTTCAGCTCCTTGTTTTAGATGCACATTGTCTAGAGCATTGTCTTCTATGATTGCTTCTCTGTGCTCCACGATTCCTTCTTCTAAGCCTACGATCATGGTGACTGGCTTAACCACTTCGATTGTGGTGTATGGTTCGTCGGTTGTGGAGTTGAGTGGTACAGACTTTCCTGATGAGTCTGTTTCATCAAAGATGACATGAATAGAGACTTCAACACTCGGAGTTTTCTTATTAAACACCTTATAGGCTTTGCTATCTGTGTCATACCCAAGAAAGATTCACTCATCCGACTTTGGTTAGAACTTAGTCAGACATTATTTTCCATTGTTGAGAATGTGGCAAGTACAACCAAAAGCATGGAAATAGCTGACATTTGGCTTTCTTTCTTTCCATAGCTCATAAAGGGTCTTTTTGAGCGTAGGATGAATAATAGATTTGTTATGGGTGTAGAAAACCGTGTTGATAGCTTCTGCCCAGAAGTATTTAGGTAGGAGAGTTGCTGCCAGTAGTGTTATTCCTGCCTCAATCAAGGTTCTATTCTTTCTCTCAGCTACCTCATTTTTCTATGGAGTTCTTGGAGCTAAAAAGTTGTGGTAAATGTCATTATCTTCACAGAACTTGTCCATCTCTTAGAAGTTGAATTCTCTTCCATGATCACTTCTGATGGCCTTGATCTTTTCTCTTTTATCATTCATAACTAGCTTGAACAACTTGATAAGTTGAGAGCAAGTTTCGTTTTTAGAACTCAGAAAGAATATCCATGTGTAGCTGGTGTAGTCGTCTACTATCGCCAGTGAGTATCTCATCCCTCCAAGACTTACAGTAGGGATAGCCTCAAAGAGGTCCATGTGAAGTAACTCCAAGGGCTTATTAATAGAGTTGAATGCTTTGCCTTTGAATGAGCTCTTTGTTTTCTTTCCTAGTTGACAAGCTTTACAGGGTCTTTCTTTGACGAAGTTGAATTTCGGTAATCCTGCTAGAAGGTCTTTGGAGGCCAGTTTCGACATGCCTTTGAAGTTTAGATGAGACAGTCTTCTATGCCATAACCAGCTGATTTCTTCAGAGGCTTTGGCAAGGAAACATATTGTCTCATCAGGATTTAATTTAGCAAGGTTGACAACATAGAAATTTCCTTCTCTAGTTCTAGTGAGCTTTAGAGAAGAGGTCTTTAAATATTTGACTTAACATTAATTGTTGAGGAAGGTGACTTGATGTCCTTTGTCACAAAGTTAGATAATGCTTAAGAGATTATGCTTTGAACTTTCAACATAAGCTACTTTGTTAAAAGACACATCACCATTTCCAGCTGAGCCACATCCTTTGGTTTTGCCAGAGCCGTTGCCACCATAAATGACTGTTGGACCCTCATTTTCTTTGAAGTTAGAAAGAATAACTTTGTATCCAGTCATATGCCTTGAGCATCCACTATCAAGGTACCAGGTTGTCATAGTGGAGCTTTGTACCTGTAGTAAAATTTAGCTTTCATTTTGGTACCCAGACTTGCTTGGGTCCTTCCTTGTTATTTCCCTTGGGGACCCAAATTTGTTTGATTTTAGGTCTATGATTTATAAGATTCTAATAACATGCTGCAGCTTTGTGAACATATATTTCACATATAAAACATCTAGTATGATGCATGCTTGTGTGTGTGTGTGTGGATTCTTTCTTATCATGGACATATATGGATATGCGATAACCTTATCCCAATACTTCTCCGTTTTCCATATTGTTCTATGATTCAAAAATTTTGTATAGTACACCTTAAGTCTACGATTCCTTCCTGTTTGGTTCATGGAGCTGGTTTTATTAGACTCCACGATCCTTCGAGGTTGGAGAGTAGCATTTAATTTACTCTTGATTTTTCTGAATCCTAGACCAACACGAGATCCGTTATGTCTAAGGACATTACTTAGATCAGAAGAACAATGATTCATTGGTTCAACACTTTATATGGATTTCACAAAATTAATACTTCTATTGAGATTAGAAACATTGCTAGTGCTAGTTTCCAATGTCTTTTCCACATTTGATTATGAGTGAGAGTCCTCAAAACCTAGACCTGATCGATCAGAAGAATTCCTCTAACTAGCGATCAAAGAGTCCATAGATGAAGAAGACTTGTTCCACATGTTGATCATTTTCTCTAACTCCTTAATCTTAGAAGCTAGATTCAAATCTCTTTGTGCACTTAGCTCATTTGTCTGTCTCAAATTCTTTTTCTCAGCTTCAAGATTAGAGAGAGAGGAAGTGCTTAGCAGAACTGTCTCCAGTAATGCTTGAACTTTTTCTTCTTTTGTTGAAGAAGAGTATAGTCTTTCGATAAGACTCTGAATCATTTAATGTATTGATGTAGAATAGAGGTTATATCATGTAACACATATCTTAAATCATCAATATTCACATCAGGAGAGTTAAAATCAAATACCTCATCAATACTGATTACAATGCATTTTGTCTTTGGATTCCTTGGCCATCAAACATAGGTTGGCCACTTGAGGTTCGCCATCTTCACTTGACTAAGAGTTTGTATCATTTTCTGAGTCACTCCATGATCCTCCAGCTAGCAGGCCTTTGTCTTTCTTCTGAGGCTTATTATAAACTTTGAATTCTTTGCTCGGGTTTGACTTCTTCTTTAGTTTTTCTCTAAGAGGTTTGTTGCAGTCAGCAATGTATTGACTTGGCTTCTTACAGTTGTAGCACAGGTCTTTAGTCTGCTCCTGGTTATTTATGTTGTTAAATCTCATTGGTTTGCTGCTTCTGCCTTTACGCATGAATCTTTTAAGCTTTCTGACCAGCATAGCAACATCTTCATCATCGTCTTCTTCAGTGACAGACTCATCATTGACTCAAGCCTTAGAGGTGGCTTCTGTTGCTTTGAGAGCCACTCCTTTTTCCTTTTGATAGAGTTTCTGCACGTTGAATCAACTCCATTTTATAGGTGAGAAGATTTCCATATAGTTATTTCACTGTCATCTCATGAAGATTCTTTGATTCTCTGATGACTGTTGTCTTTGCATCCCACTTGCTTGGTAAGGCTCTCATGAACTTGATAATGAGATCCTTGTTGGGATAAATCTTTCCATAGGATCGGAGAGAGTTGAGCAAAACATTAAATCTTTCTTAAATTGAATTAATGTTTTCTCCGGGTATATGAGCGAACATCTCGTACTGTAGGGTGAGTAGAGACTGCTTATTCTCTCTGACTTCTTCCGTTCCTTCATGCATGATGAGTAGAGCTTCCTATATTTCTTTTACAGTCTTGCAGTTGACTACATTTTCAAATAAGTCATCTTCTAAAGACTTGAAGAAAATGTTCTTAGCCTTTTTGTCAAGTTGGACAACATTTCTTTCATTATCAGTCCATTCCGACTTTATCTTAATATGCGTTCTATTTGGATCATCAGGGGTTGGTGCAAGCTTTGTTGGAATGTAGGGCCCATTCAATACTGTCTCAAATAGATCATCATCTATTGAGTCCATGAAAGCTAGTATTCAAACCTTCCAGTTGGCAAATTTGTCTTTGTTGCACATTGGTGGCTTGCTGCCTCCACCAAACTTTGATTCGCTCACGATGTATGCCATGATCTATTTGAGCTTTGCGGGCTTTAGATTAGAGAACCTGCTCTGATACCAATTCTTAATTCCCAGATGCACGAAAGTTATCTAGGGGGGGGTTGAATAGATATTTAAAATCTTTTTCTTTTCAAAGAGTAACTAATTAACATATTTGTTAATTAAATAATTAATTAACCACAAAGGAATGTATGAATTAATTATCCCCTTTAAGATAAAACAGAATATATAACTTTAACAACAATTATAGCAAATATTGAAGTTAAAGAGACGGAAAGTAAATGACACATTGTTTTAAGTGGTTCAGAGCACTCAAGACTCTTAGTCCACTCTTCTACTCCACGAGTAGGAAATCCACTAAGGATATTGATACAATCTTCGAATCACTGAGATTCCTTCAAGACCAGCAATCTGGGAAAGCTAGTTCACAAAGAAATCTTCAAGTCCAGCAGACTTGGAATGTTAGTACACTAAATACTCTTTAAACCTAGCAGGTTTGGCAGCTCCGCAATGAGTGTAATTGAGGTTGTTGTTGTTGTGCTACTAAGTTGCCTTAAGCCCAAGTTTTAATGAACTTAGTAGCGAAGCAAGATTTTGTTGAATCGTGGAGTAAAGATTTGTCAGATGTTCTTGTGATTTTCTTTTACGTTCTTGTTTCTTGCTTCTTGCTTCCTGCTTCTTACTTATCTGACATCTTCAATCTGTTAGCCTTATATAGGAGCCTTTGAAATCTTCGCGTTGAGAGGCTTCCATTTGAGCATTTAATGCTTTGGGCATTCAGAGCACTAGGATGATGTGAAAGCTTCTTTTTGACATGCCTGACACAACAGTCTGCTTTCCCACCTAACACCTCTGAAACATCACTATAAGCAGACTAGTTGGTAGACACGTTTCTTCTTACTTTTTGATTCTTTGATTTAACCAATGATGTTGGTGAGGGCATTTGGTTTCTCAATCATATCAACGTTCAAATGTCAGTTAATGATGTCAGGCATTTTTGTTTATTAGACTCGATCTTCAACTATTTTGATGCTTACTAATGAGTACTACGATCGTGGTCTGATAATAAGTGATTGCAGGCGATTTATACTTGTCAGCCTCTGATGAGAATCGTAGAGTACTATATGATTTTGCCTTAGTTTTGATAGTGCTTGAATGACTACGATCTTAATGCTTTGAGGACTCCACGATTTAGAGTAGTGCCTACGATTTTGACTTGACTTGACAGGCACTCAGCAAATTGCTTCACAATTCTGATAGGCTTGCTCAGCAGACTATGATTCTGGCTTCTACAATCTCCACGATTTTGTTCTGCCTATCTATTACACCTCATAAGATCAACCTAACAAGTTTGATCTTTCTACTACAAGAGATTTTACAAAAAGATAAACATTAAGCTCAGAACAACTTATTTTGATTTTTAATATAAGTCCTTGTACATATGATTTAATAAGGACTTTAAATCTTTTGAAAATGCATGCATATTTATTTATTCCAACATCAAATTTAAATATGTAACTCCCAACAAACTCAAGTCTATGATGAGTAGCATTTTTTAAAATAGGAAAATTATTTTCAAAAAATTCGGCATTCTTAGCTTCAAGCACAATATTAATATCCAACACATCACTTTTAATAACAAAAAATCTATATGCAACACTATGACAACCCCAAATCTAAGTACCTTGAAATCAAGATATGGTGGTACACTGTACTAAACACCACATACATTCATCTATATTGTAACGATCCCAAAATTCATATAATAATATTCTCCTTCTCGATCGTTAACAATACAACTTTAATCTATCTTTACATCATTATTCGATATTAAAATTACTATAAATGCGGAATATTTAAAACTTTTATACATTTCCTTCTTTATTTTTCTAAATCGCAATCTTTACATTACATCTCTTCGATTCAAATTTATATCATGAATCGTTACAAAAAAAATGACTATACAAAGTCTTACATCATAAATAGATATCCATATACACCGGATAGCTCAACTTACAATTCAACAACATGTTATATTCAAAATATTAAATACATTTCCCATAAAACATAAGTAATCTTCGTGAATATGGATCTCTATAATTCACGTAGCACATATCTTTACCTTAAATCTTTAACCTGTAAAAATGGTTATTTACAAGGTTGAGCTCGACAGCCCAGCAAAATCTAACAGTTTTCATTCATCACATAGCACATAATAACATACTCAACATATATCTCATAAACATTGGACTAACACAACATACATGTGGCATTTCATATAACAAGTATAAAGATTGAGTTCCTTACTCAATCAATATTCATTATTCAATCAACGTAGTCATAAATTGACTTTAACGTTTCATACTTTCAATATATATAGAGCACATCATGCTCTTTGCAACAAATATTTAAAACAGTTTATCATCAAGTTCACATAACAAATAGGAACTGAAAGACTTTCCTGATTCGTAGTTTATGAACTAAAACTTAACTACTTAACGCGTATCTGCACTTCGTGTATTCCTACACAATTATATAATCATTGATTCACATCCACTAGTCATATATTTCATACATTCTTAATATAATAATAATGTTACATTATTTCCTAACTAGGTTTGTAAAACCTACATTTCACTTTCTCATTATACACTTAGAATAGGTAGGTATGTATAGGTATACCTTAACCACTCGTACTTTACATCAATGTTCATATATATATATATATATATATATATATATATATATATATATATATATATATATATATATATATATATATATATATATATATATATCTATTACACACTTGACTCGTTATGTGTTCGTTAAACATTTCAAACTCAAAGATGCATGATTCGCAAAGTTCTTGCATTTTGAAAATTTAACTACTATGTGTTTTATATAACCATTACATGCTCTTATGCTTAAAATATCATCTATATCAAGTATTATAGCTTTAGACATTCAAACCTACATGCTTTAAGGTCTGGATTCACAGTTAAAATAATAAGGCAACATTGCCCTGTGGCGCAGCTGCGCCCTGGTTAGGTTTAAGGACGGCGCAGCTGCGGTTTCCCCTGGCCAGACCAGGGTTGAGCTTGCACTTTCTATTTCTGTCCAACTCTAACACACCTATTCACTTATACTTTAACATACATACATGTTACAGGTTCTTACATAAGCATATGACCATTCTTGAGTTTATTTTTACAAGTTTTAGTTCATGACTTTCCATGAAATTAAAGCATAAAAGGTTATGTATTTATCATGCTTTATAACTTTGGTCATATTTTTACATATGGAGGTCTCACAATCTGTTAATACGTTTGATCCTTTTTGCCACTTTGAATTTATCAATGACATATCACGATTCTGTTTTACCCTTCTTACTACATGCTTGTTACTTTAACACACCATTAAACTAAGTTATAGTGGTATCCCAAGGTCTGCCGCAGTAGTAGACTTCACTGTCTCAGGATAGGGTATGGCGCAGCTGCGCCATACACAAGCCTGGGACCGGCGCAGCTGCGCCGTTTCTGGCCTTGGCACCGGCGCAGCTGTGCCAGTGCACAGATAGAACCAGAGACAGCAGTGAACAGTAGCCGACTTTAGCCCAACAAACACAAATTTCACCCACCAAACAGTAATATTAATACGTACAAATGATATAGAATTATCACAAACATGTTTGCTAACATATTCCTCAACATAGAACAATTTATCAACAATTATACTAGTTTAATTTCCTCAAATTCCATATTTTCATTTAAAACTTCATTTTTGAGTTCCTTAGCTAAAAATCATCACTGTAATCTCAATTCTTCACCAAATCACTTTGTTCGAACTACTTTTTCTTTGTTTCTTAACGAACTAGCATAAACAAGACCCAATTTACAGTTTACCATACGGATTGACCACTAAAATTGGTACTTACATAAGCCATATGAAAAATACAAACACTGTCATTATTTTTCCTACCTTTAACTGTAATTAGCATAGAATTTCTGTTTAAACACAAACTCTAATCATCATAAACACCTACAACTGCAAGTACTCATTTGTATAATCATCAACTTAAAATTTTGAATTCACAGAGGATAAAAATACATAACGTAAAACATATTAGAACATATATGCATATGTAATACTAAAATTATGAAATTACCTTCAATTTGCTAAGATAATCCTTGCTAATCAACTGATAATCACCTTAAAATTCTTAGGTTTCTTCTCAATCTCTCTCAAGTTCTCTGTAATCTTGGGCTTAGAAACACTAGTATGCGTATAACCCAAAACTGATAACCATGTATGCGTAATTATAAAAGAAAACTGATATGGTCATAATGAGCCTAATCAGTTACAACATATAACGTATAGATTATAAATATATTAAATTTATTATTATATTTATTTTATTTATATTATTTACAAATTCAAAAATTAAAAATTCAAAAACCATAAGGCTTTGTTTGGCAAAACCCTTTAAATATTAAAGACTTAATATTTTAAGCCTTGTTTGGCAAAAACTAAATTAAACTCCATTAATTTATTTTAATAAACAATTTAGTTTATAATTTATAATCACATATTATTTATTTGGATTTCCATATCCAATAATAATCAAATAAATTAATTAAACATACTGTATTTAAAATAAATATTTTACTTAAACAAATATCACAAAATTATAATCTCATTATAATTTTTATTTAATAACTTATCATACCATCTTAAATTATTAAATTAAAACAATAATATAACATCTCATGTTATATTACAACTCTCTAAATTATAAATTAATTTAATTTAGAATATTATCTAGTCATAAATATTTACTAATAATAACCACATCAATAAAATATTTATTTCATTTAATAAATATTTTAAATTACAATTACTAAAATATTGGATTGTCACATATATAACCGTCATAACATGAAATTAATTACTAACTATTACAAACATTCTTACAATCCCAAGTTCTATGACCTTTAAATCTTCAAAATATGGTAATTTACATAGTAAATATTACATTACTTCTAACTATTACAAATAGTGTTCCATTTCTTTTACTCGTTCATCTTGCCTTTCCCTTTGTCTTTATCGAAACCTTTTACACATTCAGGCTTTGCTGAAAATATATACTTTTAAATCAAGAATGAGCATTTTTTATGCCCAACAAGTATAATAGTTGTAATAATAACAAAATCAAGAATCATGCAGTCATACTCTTAAACCTTCAACAACTGATGAATAATAGTTGTGAAGTAGTCTCGAATAACAAGAATAATAACTTCTTTTTGTTTTAAAATATTTTTGAAACAACATACCTATTTCATGTTGAGCGGTCATAAGAACAATAACTTTCTTTTTCGTACTTTTGAAAAGGTTTAACAATAATTCAATTGTAAGCCATCATAACTTACGGGCACGTTGGGTGATAAATCCTTTATACCCTATGTTGATCAACACTACATACTAAATGACTATATGCGTTTGTTTTGACCGCCTCTTGGGTCTACCAGAATATCCAACTAAAAACTTTCCCCAATAATAGGGTTGTTCATTCTTAGTCTTAGTTCTAAATCCGCACCAAAATAATTTGGTTTGGATAACTCTAATTATCATCAATAATATTTCAAAGATTTATAAAGAAACCAATAAAAGACTTCACATTCTGTCTAGCTGAAATCAAATGGCATCGACGTACTTCTTAAATAGTTCATCAATATCGAACTTTAAAGCTTGAAAAATTCATGTCATAACAATTTTGCATTTGGTGGGGGCAGGTTTGGCGTTCCTCTTCCTGTGTCTGCATTGCACAACATGATGTCTAAGGTTACCACAAACAAAATAATTACCTTTTTTTCTTACCAATTTGATTATGCTTCTTGAGATCTCCATTTTTGTTGTTGTTGTTGTTGTTGTTCCATCCTCAATTGTTGTTGTTATGCTTGAAGTCATGTTTCCTCCATCCATTGTTGTTTCCATATTGACGATTGACATTGTTGTTGTGACTCCCCCAAATCTAAGTACCTTTAAACTCCGGATATGGTGCTCCACGGTACTAACATAAACGTACATCTACCCATGCATTTATACTAATAGAAAAAGAATTACTAGCTATTATAGTTCTATTATTACATACCCAGGTTCTAAGACCTTTAAATCTTCTTTACATGATAATTAAATAGTAATTATTTACAATCATCCTATGTATTATAGATAGAATAAATATCCTTCTATCCGTTCATCTTGCCTTTTCCCTTGTCCTTTACAGAACCTTCTACACACTCATTTTTCGCTGAAAATATTTAATTTAAAGCAAGAATGAGCATTTACATTACCAACAAGTATAACAGCTGCATATAAAACAACAAAATCAAGAATCATGCTTTCATACTTCTAAACCTTAAACAAATGAACAAAAGTTGTGAAGAGATCTCAAAAGATAGAAAATTACTTCCTTTATTTTCAAAACATATTTTTGAAACGACGTACTGAATTCAGCTAAGCGGTCATAAGACTTCGAACTTTCATTTTCATTCAAAAGGTTTCGAACAACTATTATGATGTAAACCATCTTAGCTTACGGGCACGTTGGGTGATCAACCCATTGTACCCTGTATTGATCAATACTACATGGTGAACGACTTATTTTGCATTCTTATGTCACTCGACATTTCATGCCAATAATATTAAAACATTTTCCCCAATATTAGGGTTGTTCATTCTCAGACTGAATCAACACCAAGTAGAAATTGGTTTGGAAGCTTTACTTAAACTCAATAATAATTCAAAAGATCATATCTAGATCATTGAAAGGTTTTAACATTTGTCTAGCTGATACAAATGGCATTGACATACTTCTTAAACATTTCATCCATACATAACTTTGAAAAATTGAACAATTAATGCATTATAACAAAGATTAAAAATTTATTCATTATAGCATACTATATAACTAATAAAGAGTTTGTATAAGTTTGAAGTTTACACAATCGATAAACATTGTGCAAACCAAAGCATACATAAGGATTATTCATAAGAATATACATCCACATACTTTAAACCAACTTTCAAATAAAGATTGAATGAAGTTAGAATACTTGCCTTATCAGTCTTGAAAACTCTAGCGTTACTCACCCTTTAATAATCCTACACATTCAGTGCACATAATACATACCAATTAGCCAGTATAAGTGTCACTCATGGTTTACTTTTAATTCTTTTTCACTTTCTATAAAGTCAATTTCATAAGAACTGAAACTCCTTTCTTAAACTGGACATCAATAGCCTAACTATCTGACACTTATATGTCATTCATCCCCCATCGTTTGGCTAATGTTCAAGCATTACGCTTTAACATAACTTAAAAAGCTCATAAGATTTCTAAACGTTTTACATCACGTAAACTTGTCATTTTAACGCTTAAAAATACTTTAATTCATCATTATAGATATTGTATAAAGTGAATACGAACATCTGAAGCTCGAATACGTAAGCACTTTTCACTATCAACTGCAGTAGCCTAGCGTTGCGGGGCTAGCCAGAAGTGTTGTGACTCTTGGGCAGACAGAGACATAGCACTGCGACGCCCATTTCAGTGTTGCGGCGCTTGTTTATACAAGGGCTCAGTGCTATGGCGCTAAGTGGTAGTGCGACGGCGCTGACATTAAATTTCAGATTTTTCTAACTTTTTCTTCTAGTAGTCTCAACATGTCCACTTTAGAGTCGCGTAACTTTCTATTCCTTTATCGGAATGAGTTCATTCTTGAGTCTATTTCTTCCTTGTCATATACTTTTTAAATCCTCCCAAGTAGAATAATTTTCCTGACTTTCTAACTTGTCGGGAAATAGGCTCAAAACCCCTTCAGGAGCCACTTTTTCACCTAAAGACGTTTTAACGTCTAAATTTATATACTTCATAACTTACTCATCCAAAGTCGGATTGAGCCTGTCTTGAGCCTACGACTCATATTTTCACCCAACTACACAACCCCTAGAAAGAAATAATTTTCTGGAAGTGTTAACTACCCGTACACTTAGCTCAAAAAGGGTACCAAGGTAGGGTTTTTCACGTTTGACATCTTTTACGGAAAATTTTATCATAACTTTGGTATGGCGTATTTTTCCTCCGTTCCACTTGGAACACTTTCACAACATACATAACTATGATTCCATAATCCAAAATCATTGCACAACACATAAACAAACATGTATTAAAGTCCGCTTATATTCCACTATATATTATCTTATTTTCCTATCCTCATGTTTATGCTTAAGTTTTATACTTTTATTTACTTAACATACATGTTTAGGATGTTTTAACATATGTAAAACTCATAAAAATTATCTCTTCAATATCCTTCTATGATCTCACAACACAAACAATAGCCACCAACAAAACAGTTCTCTAACAAGCTAGAAAGCTTTTAAAGAAAGAGATGAAACAGATGAGTTTGATGTTCTTACATTCTTCGTTCTTCTTCTTCTTAATCTTGGATCAAGCTTTAATCTAACCCTTCCTTTCCTCTTTGGTCCGACCCTCTTGTTTTTTTTCCCTCTCTATCTTTTGCCCTCAACTTCTATCTCTAACCATTAGGAAATTTCTTGCGAAGTGAAGAGATGATACATGGAGTTTGCTTATATAAAAGCTAGTTCCCACTTCTTACAAGTTGGTCACCCAACTTAAGTCTCACAAAGTCTTCCCCCTCGTGTTTAAAAGCTTACTAATCACCCTCTTGAGTTAGCCTAATCAAACTACAATTAAAACTAACTCAAGGCACTTAATAGTCGCTTAATGGCTAAAATCACTTAATGAAATATTAATCATCATTTTCTACTTCTTAGGTGTGGTGAGTCATGCATCATGACTTACCAATTCCTCCCCTCCCCTTGCACCAAAAATCATGCCAACATGGCCCATTTTGCCCTCACTTTATCAAGTTGATAAGGTGAGTCATGGCTGTATTTATCCCACATGGGATAAATATCAACCTTGCTTGCTTTGGCTTCAAGTCTTAGGGTTAACCCTAAGGCTTGATCCATGACTCAACCCTAAGCTAAACCATCTTAAACCCTTAGTTTCTCCATTGACTAAACCTTAGCCAAACCTTCTCAAACCCTAGGCTCAAACATTGGCTGAACCTAATGAATTTCTAATTTCTTAGCTAATTAAGCCTCTTAATTATTAGGCTTAGTTAGTCCAACTAATTCTAGTTAAACATTTTCTTATCCAGTTAGGTTTTCTAATTTTTTTTGTTATGTTTTCGTAACCCGCTCGGTTTGCTGAAAAATCAACTGTCAATTTTTAAAAATCTGATTTCGCCACTGATCCCCCTTTTTTGAAGAAACGATGTCGTAATTCAAAAATTCAAAAAAATGAGTTTGCATTTTTAGTGTGAATTGTGTTTTTACGTCTTTTCTTGGAAAACATTTTATTTTTCACATTTACCCTTTAAACACTCAAAAACGCACACAAAACTTGTATCACGATCATATAACGACCATAAGTCACATAAAACACAAATTACCAATAAAATCTCATTTTATTAAATAATTTCACATAATCTCATTTACATAGATTGTTTGATCGTTGCGATCATTATAGTTACTATTGTTCCCTTCCACCAATTTTGCCTTTGTAGCGAAGCTCCTTAGCTTTCTCCGCTTTGTCATGCATTTGGTTCTTTTCCTGGATTCTTATGTGAACAATAACCTCCTCCAAATTCATGAATTTCTTCTTCTGTTTCATGGTATTCTTGTAATCCTTCTATGATTCCGGTAATTTTTTAATTAGTTCTCCCACCACAAATGGTTTCGGTAGTAACATCTATTCTTTCCTAAGTTCGGAGAACGCCAAATGATACTCATGAATTTGCATGGATACATCTTTATCTTCAGACATTTGAAAATTCAAAAAATTCCCAATAACATACTTTTTCATTCTGGCATCCTCCATAACGTAGTTCCTATTTAAAGCATTCCAAATCTCCACAACATCTTTCATTAGGCAACAAACATCAAATAACTCATTTGAAAGAGCATTTAATAAAATACTCTTACAAATTTTGTTTGCATTTTCCCAAAAAGATAGTTCCTTCTCATATTCAGTTTGATCACCTTTTTTTGGTTTTTGTGGTTTTGGTTTTGTAAGAACAAAACAACTTTTGCAATATCCAAGACTAATAAAATCGTAGTTTTCCATCATTTAAAATTAGAACCCAAAAAAGTCTCAATTTTTGTGACATCAGGAATGGCCTTAGTAGCAGTTAACATAGCAGAATCCATGATTATCCTTGAGATTGTAATAAAATAATTGTAAAACGTACTACTATGAAAATTAAAAGAGAATTAAGAAGATATCACCCAAATGAATTGAGGCGTGCGTAGAGCACTGTCCTTAATGATAATTTTCACCACTCCGATATTAAATATCACCGCTGCAAAAGGTCACAACGGATACCGTCCAAGATTCAACAATTCCATCTTTTCTAGTCTGCACTCAAATAGAGAATATGACATGAACAACCCATTGCTTTTTCTTGAGTTTTAGAAAAGATGATTCAAGTTAAAATATTGTAATGCAATATTTTTTTTCATATGAAGTAGAGAACATGCATGCTAATATAACTCTCTTTATAAGAGTAGAAGCCTATCTCTATATATTATATCATGCATGACTAAGTATTAGCTTTGTACCAAAATTTTTTTGTAACGGTAGAAACTTAAAGGTGTAACGGCTAGAAAATCAATTACTCAATTAATAGAAATCACTCATTGATTTTGTAATTTGAAAGAAATCAATTTTGTAACTCAAACAAAATGATATTTAATTTGACAATAAAGCACACTGATTAACTTGACTTTGAAATTCTTTTCAAATTTTATAAATAAAAAATAAATAAAAATTTAACAGCAGCTACGAACTGGGTCGAACCTGGCCTCCATGGGCGCCCCAGTTGGGTTAAACCCATTATTATTAACCAATAAAAAGTACCTAGAGGAAAAAGAAAAAAACTTTCAAAACCTGTTCTTGAAAGTTATACCATTTGTTTTTTTGTGTTCTATAATGATAGTGTTTGAACTTATTTTTTACCTTGATCATTGCTCCATGCAACTCCCTATTAGAATATTTTTGTGTATATAGTATTTGACATCAACATATTTAACTTGACCAGGATGGAATGGTTTGGTTTCTAACTGCGGCTGACCAATCTCTAGCATTGATGTTGGTTGATAGTGGGTATGATGTGTGGATTGGTAATAGTAGAGGTACCAGATTCGGCCGACGCCATGTGTCACTTGATCCCAACGGTCCGGTATATTTATTACTTCCTCCGTCTCAATAAAAGTCTTTATTATTATTTTGGATAGTCCCATGTTAAATGTCCACTTTTCTTTAATAATCAAACTTTTACACATTTTTTCCTATTATGCCCGTAACATTAAATATCTCATACTTTTCTTATTCTAATTCTCTCTCCATATTTAATGACATTATTATGGATAATTTTGTCATTTTATTCCTCTTCTTAATATGCGTGAAAAGTCCATCAGGACTTTTATCCTGGTACGGATGGAGTACTTTTTAATATGAATTTACTTTTTCCAATTCTACTATTAATGTAATACTATCTACAACGCTTCGGATAAAATTAATCCAGATTATTGATAGTGTTAGAACAAAATGATGTTATTAGACTGAATTTATATTTAAGGAATTTTTTATTATTATTTTAATAACACTTAATACTTTAAGTGACACTTATTATTTTGATAATATTTTTCTTTTTTTTGACAATATCATGCAGTTGTCTTAATTAATCTACATCTCTTCTCTTTCAATTTCTTGATTAATTTCTGCTATTTCTTTATTCAACTTTAGTATTGAAATATGAAGCTTTTTGTTGTAATAAATTTTCGGGGCAAAAAATTTAAAAAAGAAGCAAGGAAATGAAATCCAAATAAAAATCATAGAAGCCTTTTAAATATCCAACCTCACTATTGAGTAGTTTCCTGACTTAGTTTTTGAACAGGAAACTAATAAATCTAACACAAAAAATGATATGTTCGCATCAAAATTGTTACTATAGATTCTATAGCGATAGTTTTTACTGTCGTTATACTTTTATAGCGATACTTTTGTTGTAAAAATATCAAAAAGAGTTATAAAAATATCAATTTCCTTTTAAATAGTACTCCCTTTGTTTCAAATTATAAGATTATTATTTATTTTTATTTTTAAAAGTCAATTTAATAAATTTTTAAACTCGAAATTGAGACAATTCATTAAAATCATGAAAAAATAAATCTTACAATGAGTAGTACTTTTGAGGTACTTTACGGTATTCATTGTTGAATTGAAAAGAAATAAATAAAAAATCAATGTTAATTTTGAGTTTAAAAATGTCTTTAGTGAATTTTAAAAAGTCAATAGTGATCTTATATTTTTTAACCGATGAAATATATTAAAATTTGAATATGTTTTCATCTTATTTTCCTTTCACGTGTGTTTTCTTGCTCCAAATAGCGTAAGAGAACTGATTATTACATCTAAAGTTTATGCAAATGAAAATGAGTTAATGAAGATCTACGGACTCGCCCTAATTAATTTGGCAGGAATTTTGGGATTGGTCATGGGATGAGCAAGTAACTTATGATTTACCGGCTTCAATTGATTTCGTGTTCAATTACACAGGCCAGAAGGTTCACTATGTAGGCCATTCCTTGGTAAGGATCAAATTACCACTAATTATATATTAAAATTCATGACTTATTAATTGGTTTTTTGATAATGTGAACTTTTGCATTTCATTTATTTTGATAGTTCCAGATTGATCTGTGAAGTTATATTTCGATTAACCATCAGTCAAGTACATAAAAATGTGTTGCATATATATAGTAAAATGTTGCATTGTTGGGTAACCATGGCTTCGATATCCAACACTTTGCTCTATAAATACAATAATTTCTTGTATTTTCTCACTAGGAAAAAAAATTCAAGGGGGACGTGTGTAAAATGCTATATAAAGTACAAGTTTTTCACCATAAAATTATGTTTAAAAGTACACGATTTTAAGTTTAAAATGTTCTATAAAATTTATTTTATCCTTAAAAGTATTTAAGTAAGATCCACCACTTTTAGGTAAAAAAAAAAATTAGAAACTTTAGTGTACTTTATGAACTTAATTATATTATCTCATCCAGAGGCGGAACCAGGGACGGGGGGTCATATGACCCTGGTATTCTGGCGATGTTTCAGGCAAGCTGTGACGCCCCCAAATCCGGGTTATCTGACCCTCGAGTTTGGTGCTCACGATCCATAATATAATAACATCTAACAACCCATTCATTAATGAATATAAACTTACATAAAGTTAATTAATAGGTTAACAACATTATCCTAGGTCATCTAACTTTAACATTACAAATTTACCCTTTAGATATACAAAAAGAGTTTACAAAACATCATAGTAAATATGCTTAACATAAAACTACTCCAGCACTATGCCTTTACCTTTGTTCTGTTTAGCCCCGCTGGCCTAATCGTTCCTTGCTGAAATATTTTATTTAGCAAGGGTGAGCAACAAGTCTGCCCAGCAAGTTAAGATATACAATAAATGATATATATATATATATATATATATATATATATATATATATATATATATATATATATATATCATGAATAGAATAGTCTAACTTGTATAGAACTTCAGCAACAATCAAACGATTTCGAGATAGCGGAATAATAATCCAATCTCAAAAATAAAACTTTCTACTATTTCATACTGATCAATAACATATCCGATATGAAAGAGTATAATTCTTTCAAAGATTCAATAATATTCAATTGAATAAAAGGAATTAACAATACTGC
Organism: Panax notoginseng; assembly: GCA_016801055.1. Lineage (NCBI taxonomy): Eukaryota > Viridiplantae > Streptophyta > Magnoliopsida > Apiales > Araliaceae > Panax > Panax notoginseng. The sequence goes on along the minus strand of CM029018.1, from coordinate 147,350,267 downwards.
AATGATCTTCAATAAAGTGGGATATATCCAGATTTCATGCTGAGTGATCACAGAGGATCATGAACTAATAGAGGAATCATTTAGTTATTAAAACTAAATTACCACAAGAATAAAAATTAGTTATAAAAACTAAACTATACTCTTCTGCAAGTACCTGGAGTGGCCAACTTTTTTGTACCCTATATTATGCATAATACTCAATAATAGCGCATAGGTCGATTTACGACATTAAAATTTGTTCATCTCAGTCTTACTTCACGAGTCCGTACCACAATAATATAGTTTGGATTACTTTCAAAGAAATACTATGATTTCAATAATTATTAACAATACTAATCTAGCCGAAATCAATAGCATAGATCTTCCAATAACAATTCAGTTTATAATGAATAGAACATTATTCAATTTCACTACGTACGAATTACAATAATCATTATAGATGTGAATAACTATCAATAAGTATTCACTACTATGCTTGAAAAATAGTAACTCAAGTTGAGTTAGGAAACTTGCCTTTCGCGTTGATTACTGCTACACAATATAATTAATTACGTTCATAAGACCTATAATCAATATTATCGGTTTCACAATTAGTACAATATTTCATAACACACAACACTGTAATTCATAGTAAATCTTCTCCTAGACACATTACCACATAGTCACATCAATGTTTATAACCTATATAAACACTTAACAAGTCTAACTAGATCGGTCTGGTTGGACTTCGGTCCATTCTCAGTATTCTGGTCACCCTATCCAACAATAAACACATTGATTGTCAATTAAACTTAGTTTCTAAGCTTCAATATTATTTTAGATAAATTAAATATCGTTTATAATATTTTCGGAAGCTTTTAATAATTTATAAACAATTATTATAATTTATAATAATTTTTCAAACACTTAAATCATTTTTAAATGATTTAATTATCAAATAATCTTATTATCGTTAATATTTAATAATATCAAAATATTAATAGCATACTTGTCAAAATATTAAAGTTATTATTAATAACTTAAAATATTTTTAAATCATTAATATTCTACTTAAATAATTTTTAAAATAATTAAAATTATTTTTAAATCTTCACCATTAATATCTAAATATTAATGAAATTATTATCCAAATATTAAAAGTCATTAATTATAAACTTAAAATATTTTAAAATTATTTTTCTCATTTTTGAATGATTTTTAAATCCATAAAACCATTTTTAATTTATTTATTTAATATAATAATTAAATAAATATAATATCTTTAATATTAATTTATTAATGAGAATTCTTCAAAAATATTGAAATATATATTTAATAATTCAAAATATTTTCTAACACTTTATTCTTATTTAAAATAATTTTTAAATCAATAAAATCATTTTTATCTTATTTATTTAATTTAATAATTAAATAAATCTAATATCATTATATTAATTTATTAATGAAAATTCTCCAAAAATATTAAAAGTTACATTTTATAACTAAAAATATTTTTAAATACATTATTCTTATTTAAAATAATTTTTCATAATATTAAATTATTTTCTCTAATTTATTTAATACACTAATTAAATAAATTAAATATTATTAATATTCAAATAATTATAATTATTAATGAAAAATATTCCAAATAGTTAGAAAGTATTTTTCATAATTTAAAATAATTTTTAAAACCATTTTTGGTAATTTTTATAATTTATTTTCTTTTTTTAAGTATTTTTTGAAAAAATCAGAAATTAGAAAATAAATAAACCGTCGCTATAGCCTATAGCAACACTTGTCTGTCGTCTTAGGTGTTCTTCAGCCTTAAGAACACTGTCAGACAGTGATCAAGATGACTCGTTTGACTGCCATTGATTCTCACTGTAATCATGTTTTGGGCTAAAGTATTCTTCAATCGTGTAGTACTCATGTAGCACTACCATTATCAACCATTAACAGAGTCATAACCTAACAATCTAGCAAGATCATCCCCTTCAAAGTTACTGTCAGACTTAATCTGGGTTTTCTGGGTAACCCAGAAACCCAGACAGTCGCGAGGTACCACTTTGTGGTTCATTTTTAGCTTCGTTCTGATCATCACTTAAGTGATCTCGTGTTTCCAAGTTGTAGTTCGTATATCAAGGAACATTTATAGATCAATAAATCAGATTAAAAACAACACATTTGCCAGATAGATCTTGGTCAAACGTTGTCAGAAAAATTACTTAAACCGTTATTGAAAATTCCCAGAAATGTAAATTAGTGCTAGGGGCTTACTTTGACCACTTTCTACGATCGCACATGTTGATTGATTTTGTGAGATATTAAGGCATAGGTCTACAGTACATATTACAGGCTACAACATGTATACAAAAACATCCACAAACAACTTAAACATTGACAGATCTATGCCTTAGAACTTCTTGTCAGACTCGATTTTTATATTTCTGGGTTACCCAGATTTTAGCCGGTCAAACTCGGTCAACCCTATTTGACCATTAATAAAAACAAATCTAGGCATTTGATGGCTATAACACCACTTGAAGATGAAAGAACTCATACCAGGCTATAAATCCAAAACTTAAAACAACAAAAATATTAAACAGACCAGAATCTGTGGCGCCTGACATTAGCTTGTCAGACCACAATTTCTGTTCTTGGCAGTTTTGAAAATCTTTACTTTTAAAGCATTTTGATGCTATGGATCTATGTTATATCAACATAGATCATCCTTAAACATCATCTAGCAAAGATCTAAACACATAAACAAAAACTTTTTCTTAGCAACATGGATCAAAAATAAAAATTAGGTTTATACCTTTTCTTGAATAATTTTAGATCTTGGCTCTCCAATCTGTTATTGGTTGATCTAGGGCTGTATATAGAACTGATATACTTAGCAATTTCGTTGGTTTAGGAGAGAGAGAGAGAGTTGGTGATAGCAAAATAGCAAAATGGCTAATGTTTATGGAAATCTCTTATATATTGTGTTATGTTGCTTTGGATCTGTGATTTTCTGCTGGTGGCTGAGATTTTGTGTCACCAAAGTCAACTAAGTTGTTCAACAACTAAAGGTGCTAGCAATTATACAAGTTATCAATTAAAGAAAATGCAAAAGGGTATTTTGGTCATTTGTAAAATACATTTAATGGTAATCTTGACAAATGCACAAATCCTTAGGGTTTAGGGTTTAGGTTTGGGTTAGGGTTAGGGTTTAGGGTTTGAACCCTTTAGGGTTTAGCAATTTGATTTTCTAAAATTTTCAATTTAGGTTCTAAAAATCGAAAATTAATATTTCTAAATTATAATTAGAATTTTCTAATTATATTAAAAAAATTAATCATAACTTAAATATTGCTAATTAGAATTAATAATTCCTAATTAAAATTGTTAATTAAGCAATTAGGGTCGTAATTGGTCATTAGGGTTTACAACCCACGAATTAAGGTTTCTAATAGAAAAATAAAATTTTCAAATTACAATTAGGTTTGTAAAATAGAAATTAAAATAACTGAAATATAATTAGGGTTTTCTAATCATATTAAAGTTTAATAAACACATTAGTGTTAGAGTTTATGCCCTAGAGGCCAATTATTTGATGTAATTGCTTAACATTTGATATTATTGTTGATTGAATAAATAAATGATTTTATTATGGTTTTAATTACTGCGTAATATAATTGTTAACATAATAAAATTCCTTAGAATAGTGATACAAATTATATAGTTTCAAGTATGTGACTTGAACATGAGATTATATAATTATAATTAGTATCATTGTTCTTAAATGTCCCTAGTCGAGTATCATTGTTGATGGGACAACAATGATGCATTGAGACTAGTATGTGGATTGACTGATGACCAAATCTCATTGGTCATAAATATATGAGATATTAAGTCAATGCATAGGTACATGTTAGAGAACAATGTACTGGACAGACCCACCATGAGAATTCTATATGGAGCATTATGCGAAGTGTCATTAGTAATTCTCATAGTGACAATGATGTAATGGTCCTCCGACCTGAAACCGCTATATTACTACACGAGAATTTATGTACTTTGATATCATCAAATGCCACCTTTAATAGGGTGGACTATAAAGGTGATTATTGGGTTCATTATGAATCGTGTGAGTAATATGAGTGATCTAGATGGAATTTAACCATCCTATATTTTATAGGTGATATCCATAGGCCTCTTGATTGAGTAGGACTATGAAATGCATGGCCATGCTCAAATAGTGATTTGTTTCATATAGTCTACTCATTGATCAAGAAAACTCAGATTAAATTATGAAGAGTATGACACATTCCATGACTCGAGTTTAATCTAGGATATTAAGGTTAAAAGGATTAAATTACATTGAAACATTGGTCACGAAAAGGTTGCATCGAATCATCGATCTTATTATTACTTGGGTAGCAGTGATGCATTACTAGATGCCACTCACTGTTTATAACTTTATAATATGATTTTAAGGTTATTGCCAACGTAATAATAACCTATAGGGTCACACACAAAGAACGTAATTAAAAGGAAATTAATTTAAATTGTAAAGATTTAAATATGTCAATATGATTGATATAATTTTAAATTACGAATTTAAATTAATAGGATAATTTATATATATGTATATTAATTAAGTAAGACTTAATTAAGATATATATAAATTCGGATTTTAATAATATTAGGTTTTGATTAATTCCTCCTGACTGCTATATATATATGATGTATATCAGACTTTAGGTTTTTACGTCAAAACAAAACCCTAGCCGCTCTTAGAGAGAGACTAGAGAAAATAGTTCCGAAAATCCTCATCCTTGGTGGCTAGTACCGCAATTCCTTCTTCTGCAGATCGTAAGACGATTCGCGGAGCATTCGTGTGGATACCGTAGAGACGCAGTCGGTTTGTATTGCGTTGGAGATTCGAGGCGCAGTCGATTTCAGACTCTCGTTTTCATAATCGGTATAATCTCTAAACCTCTTAATTAATTGATTTTTCGCATGGATCCTGTTTTAGGGTTTCGGAAATTGCTTTAAAATTTTAATTTCCGCTGTGCGTTTCTGTGCCGAAACCCTACAGTGGTATCAGAGCTACTTGCGAAACGATTAATTTAGATTACGTGTTTTACTTGTATTCGATATATATGATATATGATGATGCATGTTTACCGATATGAAATTGAATATATGATATTCCGTTGTATGTATATTCTGGTAATATATATGATGATAATGTTAATCGTATCTTTAATCGATGGAATAACAATATAACTGTTCTAATCGGATTAGAAATATGAAGAATCGTTTTAATATGATTAATCGAAACTGGAAATATATGATAAATTCTGGGTGTACTGTTATTCGTTTTAATATGATTAAATCGAAACTGGTATTATATGATTTGTTATTATGGGTGTTTTGGTGGATTAAAATGTATGATTCTGAAACTGTTTCAGAGATTTTATGGAAAAATTCTGCAATACAGATTGTAGTTCGAAAATTTTTTCCAGGGGCGCTGCCCCCGACCCCGCTCGCTGACCGGTCAGCGAGACCACCCGCCGGCTGATCGGTCAGCCGGACCACCGCCAGGGGGGGAGACCCCCCCTTGGACCCCCCCGTCGTAGCGCACGATGGTCGTGTCCCCTATATGTTATATATTGTTTTCTTTAATTATATATAAATTGTTATGTGCTTATTGTGATATGCATGGTGCACAGTTATGGCCTTTTGACCCATAGGTTAGTGGTTTTTGGTTTTGAAATACGGCTTGCATGTCGTGCCTTTCTATAAATTCTGATGTAATATTCTCTTCTCATCTAAATCCCCTCGAATGTAACTCGAGGTTTCTTTATGTCATGTAATAATCTGTAATTGATGAAGATGTCAAGATGGAGAGGAGGCACATGCTTGAGGAAGATCCAAGGAGGCTATTTATTTTAAGATCTTTTACCACCTTAGATTGACCTTCAATCTTTCATTAGCTTGAAAAGATTGACAGTGGATTGGGCCATAACTGTGACACATTTAATTTTGCACTTTTTTTATGCTTGTATGCGATATGATATGATAAATAATGTGCATGCTTAATAAGATTAAAATTGGTGAGATCTAAATTAATCCCTCATTAAATTATTAAGTCTAAATTAGATGCCTTCCAATGAATAACACTCATCAAGACCTTGATCAATAGATGTAGGTTTGCCAAAGCAAAGTACCCTATTTATCTAGGTAAGATGCGATAGGATAATTGTGATATCCAAACTGTTAAAATCATTGGGGCCGACTTAACTAAGTTATCTCAATAGGATTGTGGACTTAGAGGCATAGAGTTTGGTAGGTACCATTAGATGGACTAAAAACAATTGTTGTTTACCAAACTATCCAGGAGTTATATATGATATAATTGACAAAGGGTTGTCTACCTAAATAATTATGTTTTAAGAGATTAGCCAAAGCTAACTTAAGTCATAATGAAATATGGATCTTGGCTCACTAGAAAGATTTAATAGAAAATGCTTTCCGAATTAATGGTGAGGGCTATTAATTTGAATAAAATAGTGGGAGGTATATTTTGAATGTACTATTATCAATTACATAATATCAACTCTGCAATTTGACTTATTATTTTGGCACTTATAAATTGTAGATATCAATGGCAAACAACAACAACAACACAAGTAGTCTTTCACTACGATCAGTCCTTGAGAAGGACAAGCTGAGTGGGATTAATTTCCTTGACTGGCACAGGAACTTGAGGATTGTCCTTAAACAAGAGCGTAAGCTATATGTCCTTGATGGGCCCATTCCTGCAGCACCGGCTGTCACTGCACCACGTGCGGAGCATAATGCTTACAAGAAGCATCAAGATGATGCTCTGGACGTGAGTTGTCTCATGCTAGCAACCATGAACGCTGAGCTTCAGAAGCAACATGAGTTAATGGATGCTTATGAGATGATCGAGCATCTCAAGAAATTGTTCGAAGGGCATGCTCGACAGGAGAGGTATGATACAAGCAAAGCGTTGTATCACTGCAAGATGGGTGAACGTGATCCAGTTGGTCCACATGTGCTGAAAATGATTGGGTATATTGAGTACCTGGATAGGTTGGGTTTTCCAATCACTCCGGAAGCCCAAACTGATCTTGTTTTACAATCTTTGAACAGCAGCTACTCTCAATTTGTTATGAACTATCTTATGAATGAAATTGAGAAACCCCTTACTGAGTTGTTGAGCATGTTAAGAACTGCCGAGAACAACATGAAAAAGGCAGGACCCGCTCCCATAATGATGGTGCAAAAGGGGAATGCTAAGGGAAATTGGAAAGGCAAAAAGAAGATAGGATCTAAGTCTGTTGCCAAACCCAATTCCAAAACCAAACAGGCTTTAAAACCTAAAGGTGGGGTGGCTAAAGAAGGTGAATGTCACTTCTGTGGAAAACCTGGACACTGGAAAAGGAACTGTCATGCTTATTTGGAAGAAGTGAAGAAAAGGAAAGGAAGTACGACTTCTGATTCAGGTATATATGTTATAGAAGTCAATTTGTCTACTTCTACATCATGGGTATTGGATACTGGATGTGGTTCTCACATTTGTGTTAATGTGCAGGGACTCCGAAGGAGTAGGACTTTGGCGAAAGGAGAGGTTGACCTACGAGTTGGGAATGGAGCAAAAGTTGCTGCACTGGCCGTAGGAACTTATCATTTATCTTTGCCCACTGGGCTAGTTTTAGAATTAGAAGATTGTTATTTTGTGCCTGCTATAAACAAAAATATTATTTCTGTTTCTTGTTTGGACAAGAAAGGGTTTTCATTTATAATTAAGAACAATGGTTGTTCATTTTACTTAAATGATATTTGCTATGGTGTTGCACAATTATTTAACGGTCTTTATATTCTTGATTTAGAAATGCCTATCTATAACATAAACACAAAACGATTTAAATCAAATGATTCAAATCCGACATATCTCTGGCACTGTCGTTTGGGCCATATAAATGAGAAACGCATATCAAAACTCCATAAAGATGGATTTTTGGATTCATTTGATTTTGAATCATATGAAAAATGCGAATCTTGTTTATTAGGCAAGATGACTAAAGCCCCTTTCACTGGACACAGTGAACGGGCTAGCGATATATTGGGACTTATACATAGTGATGTATGTGGACCCATGAGTTCGTTAGCAAGAGGTAGGTTTTATTACTTCATTACATTTACTGACGACTTCAGTAGATATGGATATGTGTATCTAATGAGACACAAATCCGAATCCTTTGAAAAGTTTAAGGAATTCAAGAATGAAGTTCAAAACCAATTTGGCAAAAGCATAAAAGCCCTTCGATCCGATCGAGGAGGTGAATACTTAAGCCAAGACTTTGATGACCTTCTAAAGGAGTGTGGTATTATATCACAGCTCACTCCACCTGGAACACCACAATGGAATGGTGTGTCTGAGAGGAGGAATCGAACCTTGTTGGACATGGTACGATCAATGATGAGTCATGCAGATCTTCCAATAAGCTTCTGGGGTCATGCCCTAGAGACAGCTGCATTCACACTTAACCGTGTTCCTACAAAGACGGTTCAGAAGACACCATATGAGATGTGGACTGGGAAACGTCCTAGTATGTCGTTCATGAAGATTTGGGGATGCGAGGCGTTTGTAAAACGTCTAGATTCTGATAAGCTCGGACCCAAATCTGACAAATGTAATTTTGTGGGATACCCAAAAGAAACAAAAGGGTATTATTTCTACAAACCTTCTGAGAATAAAGTGTTTGTTGCTCGAACTGGTATTTTTCTAGAAAGAGAATTTGTCTCTAAAGGAAACAGTGGGAGGAAAGTAGAACTCGAAGAAATTCGAGAACCACAAAATATCATTGAACCTGAGTTGGAACGTGAGCAGGAACCACAAGAAATTGTGGAAAGTGAACCTGCTCAAATTACACAAGGAATTTGTAGATCTGGTAGGACACGCCAAGAGCCTGAGAGATATTATGGATATCTTGTGACTCAAAACGGTGATGTGATGCTCATAGATCAGGATGAGCCTACTTCCTACCAAGAAGCTATGAATGGACCAGATTCTGAGAGATGGCTTGAAGCCATGAGATCTGAAATGGATTCCATGTATACTAACCAAGTATGGACTTTGGTTGATCCACCCGAAGGGGTAAAACCAATCGGGTGCAAGTGGGTTTTCAAGAAGAAAACCGACATGGATGGTAATGTACAAACCTATAAAGGCCGACTGGTAGCAAAAGGTTTCAAACAAATTCAAGGTGTTGACTATGATGAAACATTTTCTCCAGTGGCAATGGTTAAATCCATCAGGATCTTACTTGCTATTGCAGCTTTTTATGATTACGAAATCTGGCAGATGGATGTCAAAACTGCTTTCCTTAACGGAAATCTACTTGAGGATGTGTATATGACACAACCTGAGGGTTTTGTCATTCCAAAGGATGCTGGAAAGGTATGTAAGCTGCAGCGATCCATTTATGGATTAAAGCAAGCCTCTCGGAGTTGGAATCTTCGATTTGATGAAGCAGTCAAAGAATTTGGCTTTATTAAAAATGAAGATGAACCTTGTGTATATAAGAAGGTTAGTGGGAGTCACATTGTATTCCTAGTATTATATGTTGATGACATATTAATTATTGGGAATGACATTCCTTCCTTACAGGCTGTAAAAACATGGTTAGGAAAATGTTTCTCCATGAAAGATTTGGGCGATGCTGCCTATATTTTAGGTATCAAAATCTATAGAGATAGATCGAGAAAAATGCTCGGCCTAAGTCAAAGTACATATATTGATAAAGTGTTGAAACGGTTCAGCATGCAAGAGGCGAAAAGAGGAAATTTACCCGTGACTCATGGTATAAAGATCTCTAAGGCCCAATGTCCTAAATCACAAGATGATGAGGAGCGTATGAGAAAGATCCCTTATGCTTCGGCAATTGGATCTATCATGTATGCAATGATATGTACTCGTCCGGATGTCTCGTATGCTTTGAGCATGACGAGCAGATACCAGTCGAATCCAGGTGAAGGTCACTGGACAGCAGTCAAGAATATCCTCAAGTACCTGAAAAGGACTAAGGATTCATTCTTGGTATATGGATGTGAAGACGAACTGGCAGTAAAGGGTTACACAGATGCTAGTTTCCAAACTGACAATGATGACTATAAGTCTCAGTCAGGTTTTGTGTTTTGCCTTAATGGTGGTGCTGTTAGCTGGAAAAGTTCAAAGCAAGAGACAGTCGCTGATTCTACAACAGAGGCTGAGTATATTGCTGCTTCTAGTGCAGCCAAGGAGGCTGTATGGATTAAAAAGTTCATCACTGAACTTGGTGTTGTTCCAACCATTGTTGATCCGGTTGCTCTATACTGTGATAATAATGGAGCCATTGCACAGGCTAAGGAACCCAGATCTCACCAACGATCCAAGCATATACTTAGGCGGTACCATCTCATCCGTGAAATCATTGACAGAGGAGATGTACATATAGGAAGAGTGCCAACAGATGATAATGTTGCAGATCCACTGACCAAGGCTTTGTCGCAGCAGAAGCACGACGGTCACATTAGTTCCATGGGTATTAGATACATGAGTGATTGGCTCTAGTGCAAGTGGGAGACTGTTAGAGTTTATGCCCTAGAGGCCAATTATTTGATGTAATTGCTTAACATTTGATATTATTGTTGATTGAATAAATAAATGATTTTATTATGGTTTTAATTACTGCGTAATATAATTGTTAACATAATAAAATTCCTTAGAATAGTGATACAAATTATATAGTTTCAAGTATGTGACTTGAACATGAGATTATATAATTATAATTAGTATCATTGTTCTTAAATGTCCCTAGTCGAGTATCATTGTTGATGGGACAACAATGATGCATTGAGACTAGTATGTGGATTGACTGATGACCAAATCTCATTGGTCATAAATATATGAGATATTAAGTCAATGCATAGGTACATGTTAGAGAACAATGTACTGGACAGACCCACCATGAGAATTCTATATGGAGCATTATGCGAAGTGTCATTAGTAATTCTCATAGTGACAATGATGTAATGGTCCTCCGACCTGAAACCGCTATATTACTACACGAGAATTTATGTACTTTGATATCATCAAATGCCACCTTTAATAGGGTGGACTATAAAGGTGATTATTGGGTTCATTATGAATCGTGTGAGTAATATGAGTGATCTAGATGGAATTTAACCATCCTATATTTTATAGGTGATATCCATAGGCCTCTTGATTGAGTAGGACTATGAAATGCATGGCCATGCTCAAATAGTGATTTGTTTCATATAGTCTACTCATTGATCAAGAAAACTCAGATTAAATTATGAAGAGTATGACACATTCCATGACTCGAGTTTAATCTAGGATATTAAGGTTAAAAGGATTAAATTACATTGAAACATTGGTCACGAAAAGGTTGCATCGAATCATCGATCTTATTATTACTTGGGTAGCAGTGATGCATTACTAGATGCCACTCACTGTTTATAACTTTATAATATGATTTTAAGGTTATTGCCAACGTAATAATAACCTATAGGGTCACACACAAAGAACGTAATTAAAAGGAAATTAATTTAAATTGTAAAGATTTAAATATGTCAATATGATTGATATAATTTTAAATTACGAATTTAAATTAATAGGATAATTTATATATATGTATATTAATTAAGTAAGACTTAATTAAGATATATATAAATTCGGATTTTAATAATATTAGGTTTTGATTAATTCCTCCTGACTGCTATATATATATGATGTATATCAGACTTTAGGTTTTTACGTCAAAACAAAACCCTAGCCGCTCTTAGAGAGAGACTAGAGAAAATAGTTCCGAAAATCCTCATCCTTGGTGGCTAGTACCGCAATTCCTTCTTCTGCAGATCGTAAGACGATTCGCGGAGCATTCGTGTGGATACCGTAGAGACGCAGTCGGTTTGTATTGCGTTGGAGATTCGAGGCGCAGTCGATTTCAGACTCTCGTTTTCATAATCGGTATAATCTCTAAACCTCTTAATTAATTGATTTTTCGCATGGATCCTGTTTTAGGGTTTCGGAAATTGCTTTAAAATTTTAATTTCCGCTGTGCGTTTCTGTGCCGAAACCCTACAATTAGACATGCCAATTAGGATTAGGATTTCCTAATTAGGGTTTTAGGATTCCCGAATATGAAATTAGGATTTCCCGACTTTCGATTAGGATTTGTAATGGTACGTTAGGGTTTCTAATCCTGAGATTAGGGTTTTTAATCTCTTATTAGGGTTTATAAATTTTAAACATTATCCGATCAATCATTGATCAAAATTTCTATACAGTACAAACACATTCTCATCAATATAATTATTTTAATTATATTTTCTATCGAATTCCTATCCGGACTTAGGGTTAGGGTTTCTAATCTTGTTAAGCACAACTCTACTCTAATTTTATTAGTCAATACACAAATTGAATTTCTCGAGACTCGTATCACAGATATTTGTCACAAAATTAATAATCAATATAAATATTAATAAAAAAAAATTATTCATAAAATTTTGATTATTCGAAATCTCGGATTATCACACAAGCTGCCATTCATGACCCTGCAGCAGCAGTTGAGTTTTCTGGCGCTGTTTGAGGAGAAACGCCTTCTTCTTCGCTGCAGTAGTTGAGTTATTTTTTTTTATAGAAAAAACTTGCATGAAACGATGAAACTACGTCGTTTCATTTAGCAAGTTAAAAAAAACTCTTTTCTTTTCTTCTTCAAAATCTCAATTCGCAACAGGCCAACAAACCCTTTTTTCCCTTTCGAGTTCCTCCTGCCTTGCCTTTGTTTTCTCCTGCTCTCTCTTCCACCTGCATGACTGCCGCTTGCCTGCCTTTGCTTAATTGATTCTTCCTTTCTCTCTCAAGGTCAGTGAGGTCAGCAAGTCACCCCTGCTGTAGTTCTGTGTTTCTTTTTCATATATGTTATTAGTTAATATCTATGTGTCTATAAATAAGAAATTTTGTGCTTGATTTTGCCATTAAATTAGAGATTTAGAGTTTGTTATGCCATGAATTAGAGATTATGTCATTTTCATTGAATATTTGAATTGATATTGTATAATTATGATATATTGTTTGTGAAATAATTAAATTATTGAATTAGGTTAGTTGATGAAATGTTTGAATTGATAAAATTATTATGAAATGTTTAAATTGATGAAATTATTGTGAAATACTAGAATTTGGCAAAATGAATTTGAATATAAATTTGAGAAATGATATATTTATGGTATACGATATATTTATTGTGACGCCCCTAAAATAGGTTCACACAACTCATTATGATTCGCCAAATATATGGTACAGAATCAAAATACAAACTTCTTATATACAACTATTAACTGTCGTGTAAAATACGAAAAAACATAATTTGTGAGTTTCAATACAAATATTGTCTCGTAGACAATATCCAAACTCAAATAAAGTCCTCATTACAATTATTGTCACACTATTTTACAACATAGTGAAGACTTCTATAGAACTATCTCGGACCATTCATTCCCCGACTAGTCCCAATGACACTCTCATTACCTGAGAAGAACAATAGAACAAAAAGGGAAAGGGTGAGCTCAACTAGCCCAATAAAGAATATTATGGCTAAGATAATGAAGAATAAATTATCTTTAACTTTCAACAATAATAAATCAGATAAAATATAATGGACAACAAGTTTTAGATCAACAACTGCAGCGGAAATAACAATCAATTAAGACAGTTAAGTAGAGCATGATGTCTACCATCTTATATGATTTAAAAGTCAATCATCAATATTTTATCCCTAGAACACCAATCAATAATTATTTCCAATCAACGAATTATCTATGCACTACGGGCCAAAGATAATCGTTTGAATCACTAGTGGTCATGATCATGCCAAACACTTGTCTACTATGCACTACGGGCTAAAGATGGCTTTCACCACAAACCTTTATCTGTAATATTAAAGGTCATGATTATACCAGTACACAATTTCTGGTCATAATCATACCAATCAATAGTTCATCTTGGCACTACGGGCCAAAAATGACTTTCAGCACAATATAAGCATGATGATGATGACAATGATATAAAAAATGAATAGAGTGAGATTAAGGATAACTATTAGAAATTTATAATTTAATTTATCCAGAGTTTAAGAAGCTAAATTCCATCGTGATTAGTACTTCGGCATGAATAGTACTCCGGATGAATAGTTTAAAGTTTAATAAGAAAGTTCAGACCAATAATCCAATGAAATGATATTAGATGTAGTGCAAACTATTAATGATATTCTATTAATTTTAGGGATTTTCACCATTTAACAATAAGGTTGTGGAAACAAACAATAATTTTGTACCATAAATGGAGAAAAATATGAAAGAAAACGATATCTCGTGAAGGGTACAAAAGAAATGATATCTCATACAAGTATGAAAGAATATACAAAACTAAAAATGAATTTTCACTCGTCATGCGATAATCCGTGTAGACATATCATTTTCAAAAATTAATAAGGAATATAATGACAACCTTTATGAGTATGAAGAAAATAACATCATTTACCTTCGTAGGAGACTAAATCTGATTGGTGTAGCGGATATTATCTTAAGAAAATCTTGTATTATTTGCTACACTCAAAATATTCTTATACTAAAAAGAAATACGCACAATATTATAGAAGAAGAATTTTATGATTCTGGTGTGATTTTCATTTCTTAACTAAGCAACCTATTTATAGGAGAATGACATGACACTATTTAAAAATAATCACGGACACACAGTAAAAAATTCCGGACGAAGTTCACGGGTTTCATTTTATCAGTATTCTCTTTTGAAAGCTTTGGGCAATGAGAAAAGACTATCAGTATACCAATTTGGAGACATTGTCCAATGAGGGGGCACCCTAATTCATAAGTTAATAAATAGTAATTACATCATTGGAAAGTTTGCCCAATAAGGTCCATTTTTTGAAAATAATTTCATAACTTGCCAAATTAAAATAAAATCAGATAACCTCATTTGAAGGTAGTTGAAGGCCATATAAAAGAATTATGTATCCTCAAAAAAACTAAATGAATAAACACCAATTATAAGGTAATTGGGGGGTCACCCCTCCGTAAATCAATTCGCATATTCCAAAATTAAATAAAACAAATACCAATTTAAAAAGATAATTGAACAAACATCTTCCATTCATTAATTACTATTCTCATATTTAATCAACACAATCTTTCAACAATTATTTATCATTAATATTATAACTCACAATATTGACAACCATATCGTTCTCAGGACAGAGGGGACTTTTCGATAAGGATTTCTCCTTATTGGCACGCAATTAAATAACCTAACTCCTTTTGTGAGACCCCGAATTTTATGAAATAAAAGTATTCAATTTTTCTATTTTGGTAAATAGTTAAATTGATAAAAGTTTAAAGTTGAGGGTGATATGCGAAATTTTTTCAAAGTAGACAAGTTATCATAAAATAACCGGTTACTATTCACCCTAGTATTGTTCACTCGAGTATTTGGGACACTTCTTGTGTCGGAGTACTATTCACGAGTTACTATTCATAGTTTACTATTCACGGGTTACTATTCACTTAAATTACTATTCACCCGAATATTATTCACTCGGATATTTGGGATATTTTTTGTGTCGGAGTACTATTCACGAGTTACTATTCACGAATTACTATTCACCCAATTACTATTCACTCTAATATTGTTCACTCGGGTATTTGGGACACTTTTCGTGTCGGGATACTATTCACGGGGTACTATTCCTGAAGTACTATTCACGGGATACTATTCACCCGAAAAATATATTTTTTTGGTCCAAATCATTTTTGGGTACAATATTATTCCATGAGAAGATGTGCTAATTTTTCAGACCGTTGGTTAAAATTATAATAGTAAATCAATATGGGTCGTTGGTTTAAAGTTTTAATAGTAAAATCTTTTTATATAAAACAGAATACTTTTATAAAGTTATTCTATAAATAGAATATATTATATTCTATTATGCATAGTATTTTGCATAGTAAAATCTTTTTATATAAAATAGAATACTTTTATAAAGTTATTCTATAAATAGAATATATTATATTTTATTATGCATAGTGTTGCATAGTGCCTGCATAGTATTTTGCATAGTAAAATCTTTTTATATAAAATAGAATACTTTTATAAAGTTATTCGTTTTATTAGATTATAAATCGAATATATTATATTTTATTTAAAAGATTTTGCTTTAAATATGGACCGTCAGATTAAAGTAAATCAATCTGGACCGTTCATGAGTTAGTTACTATGCAGTCTATTTTTCTATAAATAGAAGCTCATTCCTTCATTATTTTTTACGAATTCATTGAACTCTAGAGAGAGAAACTATAGAGAGAGTTCTTCTTCTATAATCTTGAGTGTATTTCTTTAGAGTTTAAGAAAGCTTTGAGCGTAGTACAAGTTTCTTCGAGTATATCATCGTCCTACCAGTCAGAATACTCTTCTTTCAAAGGTAAGAGATATTATTTGTTGTACTCCTAAGGGATATTATTATTATAGTAAGGAGTATTATTTCTTTCGTATTCATGAAGAGAGCTATTGTTATTCCATTCTTTATTATTATGTTGGAATAACCTGTTTATGCGAAGTATGGCATACACGGTGAAATTCTTCTATTATTCCATTCTTTATTATTATGTTGGAATAACCTGTTTATGCGAAGTACCGCATACATGGTGAAATTCTTCTATTCGTCTATTCTTTATTATTATGTTGGAATAACTTGTTTATGCGAAGTATCGCATACATTGTGAAATTCTTCTATTATTCCATTCTTTATTATTATGTTGAATAACCTGTTTATACGAAGTATCGCATACATGGTGAAATTCTTCTATTATTCTATTCTTTATTATTATGTTGAAATAACCTGTTTGTGTGAAGTATCACATACATAGGGAAATTCTTTTATTATTTCATTCTTTATTATTCTGTTGGAATATCCTGTCGGTGCGTATTACGCCTGACCTAGTTCCGTTATTTATTATTCTGTTAGAATAACCTGTCTGTGCGGTCTATCGCATGCATGGTAATGTCCGTTGTTATTCCATTCTTTATTATTATGTTAGAATAACCTGTCTATGCGAAGTACTGCATACATGGTGAAATTTTTTTATTATTCCATTCTTTATTATACTGTTGGTTATTGGTTTTACAGTTGTATGTCTTTGGCCTGTAGTGCAAAGATGATATATTGTTGAATATCTTTGGTCTGTAGTGCAAAGATGATCTGTTGTTTGATAGCTTTGACCCGTAGTGCGAAGATGAACATGTGTATGACATTATCATGACCACTAGTGATACTAACGAATATCCTTGGCCGTAGTGCATGGATAATTCAATGATGTGATTGGGAGGATCATGACCATTAGTTAACAGTTGAATGTCTTTGGCCGTAGCGCACTGACAGGCAATTGATTGGTATAATCATGACCATTGGTTTTATAGTTGAATATATTTGGCCCGTAGTGCAAAGATAGACAACTGATTGGTATGATCATTGTTATTACATTTGAATATCTTCAGCCTTTGGGAGTAAGGATATTGAGTAAACGTTCTATTAAGCCTTTGTGGCAAGAAGAAACTGTTAATTCACATTATTATAAATATGAATTGTGAATTTAACTAACATCATTGGTGGTTCAGGTGAAGACAAGTGATGAAAGTTCTATTTGTCTTAAGTATAACAAAGAACTGTTGATGAATATTACAGGAATAAAATATCAACGATGGACTTTTAATCTAGAGGAGATATTAGACATTATGTTCTACTTGACTCTTCTAATGGATTGCTTGTTCCACTGCAGTTAAACTTGATGTCTGTTATATTTTATAAGTTTAACACTGTTGAAGGCTAACGATAAATTATTCTGCATTATCTTAGTCATGATAATTCTTACTGGGCTGGTTGAGCTCACCCTTTCTTTCACTGTTCTCTTCAGGAAATGAGAGCGTAACTGGGACTAGTCGGGGAACGGAGTGATGGTCCAGATGATAGCATTAGTAGTCCTCACTATTCTGTGAAATAGTGTGACAATAAATGTAATGAGGACCCCATTGAGTGTGGATATTGTCTAGATGACAATATTCTTATTAAAACTCACAACATATGTCTTGTTGAATTCTACACGACAGCTGTATATTTAAGATTGTATTTGTATTTTGTACCATGTATTTGGCGACCCAAGATGGGTGATGTAGAACCAAATTTTGGGGGCGTCACAGTTGGTATCAAAGCTTAGGGATATGATCCCTGGCTGAGATGTGAGACAAGAATTAGGAGGGGAGAGACGGAGAATTCCTTCGCTAGTATGACCTACCTAAGTTTATTTGTTATTTAATTGGTCGATCAGAATATAGGGGTATTATGTGGTATGTCAATTAACCCTTATTTTGAAACTATATTCTAGGATGATATTTGAAATACAGGAGATGAGAAATGAAAAATCATGATAGAGAGGAAATAACCGGGAAGGTACAATCTGAAAAGAAAGCAAGGTATTCTCATCTATTCGAATATCAAGCACGTATGTAAATTTTGAGGGCAAAATTTCATAAGGAGGGGAGATTGTGAGACCCCAAATTTTATGAAATAAAAGTATTTAATTTTTCTATTTTGGTAAATAGTTAAATTGATAAAAGTTTAAAGTTGAGGGTGATATGTGAAATTTTTTCAAAGTAGACAAGTTGTCATAAAATATCCAGTTACTATTCACCCTAGTATTGTTCACTCGAGTATTTGGGGTACTTTTTGTGTCGGAGTACTATTTACGAGTTACTATTCACGGGTTACTATTCACCTAAATTACTATTCACCAGAATATTATTCACTCGGGTATTTGAGGTATTTTTCGTGTCGGAGTACTATTCACGAGTTACTATTCACAGATTACTATTCACCCAATTACTATTTACTCTAGTATTGTTTACTCGGATATTTAGGACACCTTTCGTGTCGGGGTACTATTCACTCAAAAAATATATTTCTTTTTCGGTCCAAATTATTTTTGGGTACCATATTATTCCATGAGGAGATGTGCTAATTTTTCAGACCGTTTGTTGAAATTATAACAGTAAATCAATATGGGTCGTTAGTTTAAAGTTTTAATAGTAAAATCTTTTTATATAAAACAAAATACTTTTATAAAGTTATTCTATAAATAGAATATATTATATTCTATTATGCATAGTATTTTGCATAGTAAAATCTTTTTATATAAAATAGAATACTTTTATAAAGTTATTCTATAAATAGAATATATTATATTTTATTATGCATAGTGTTGCATAGTGTCTGCATAGTATTTTGCATAGTAAAATCTTTTTATATAAAACAGAATACTTTTATAAAGTTATTCGCTTTATTAGATTATAAATAGAATATATTATATTTATTTGAAAGATTTTGCTTTAAATATGGACCGTCAGATTAAAGTAAATCAATCTGGACCGTTCATGAGTTAGTTACTATGCAGTCCATTTTTCTATAAATAGAAGCTCATTCCTTCATTATTTCTTACGAATTCACTGAAACTCTAGAGAGAGAAACTATAGAGAGAGTTCTTCTTCTATAATCTTGAGCGTATTTCTTTAGAGTTTAAGAAAGCTTTGAGCGTAGTACAAATTTCTTCGAGTATATTATCGCCTTACCAGTCGAAATACTCTTCTTTCAAAGGTAAGGGATATTATTTGTTGTACTCGTAAGGGATATTATTATTATTATAGTAAGGAGTATTATTTCTCTCGTATTCATGAAGAGAGCTATTATTATTTCATTCTTTATTATTATATTGGAATTACCTGTTTATGCGAAGTATCGCATACATGGTGAAATTCTTCTATTATTCCATTCTTTATTATTATGTTGGAATAACCTGTTTATGCGAAGTACCACATACATGGTGAAATTCTTCCATTATTCCATTCTTTATTATTATGTTGGAATAACGTGTTTATGCGAAGTATCGCATACATGGTGAAATTCTTCTATTATTCCATTATTTATTATTATGTTGAATAACCTGTTTATGCGAATATCGCATACATGGTGAAATTCTTCTATTATTCTATTCTTTATTATTATGTTGGAATAACCTGTTTATGAGAAGTATCACATACATAGGGAAATTCTTTTATTATTCCATTCTTTATTATTCTATTAGAATATCCTGTCGGTGCGTATTACGCCTGACCTAGTTCCGTTATTTATTATTCTGTTAGAATAACCTGTATGTGCGGTCTATCGCATGCATGGTGATGTCCGTTGTTATTCTATTCTTTATTATTATATTGGAATAACTTGTCTATGCGAAGTATTGCATACATAATGAAATTCTTTTATTATTCTATTCTTTATTATACTGTTGGTTATTGGTTTTACAGTTGTATGTCTTTGGCCTGTAGTGCAAAGATGATATATTGTTGAATATCTTTGGCCTGTAGTGCAAAGATGATCTGTTGTTTGATAGCTTTGACCCGTAGTGCGAAGATGAACATGTGTATGACATGATCATGACCACTAGTGATACTAACGAATATCCTTGGCCGTAGTGCATGGATAATTCAATGATGTGATTGGGAGGATCATGACCATTAGTTAACAGTTGAATGTCTTTGGCCGTAGTGCACTGATAGGCAATTGATTGGTATGATCATGACCATTGATTTTATAGTTGAATATCTTTGGCCCGTAATGAAAAGATAGACAACTGATTGGTATGATCATTGTTATTACATTTGAATATCTTCAGCCTTTGAGGTAAGGATATTGAGTAAACGTTGTATTAAGCCTTTGTGGCAAGAAGGAACTGTTAATTCACATTATTATAAATATGAATTGTGAATTTAACTAACATCATTGGTGGTTCAGGTGAAGACAAGTGATGAAAGTTCTATTTGTCTTAAGTATAACAAAGAACTGTTGATGAGTATTACAGGAATAAAATATCAACGATGGACTTTTAATCTAGAGGAGATATTAGACATTATGTTCTACTTGACTTTTCTAATGGATTGCTTGTTCTGCTGTAGTTAAACTTGATGTCTGTTATATTTTATAAGTTTAACAATGTTGAAGGCTAACGATAAATTATTCTGCATTATCTTAGTCATGATAATTCTTACTGGGCTAGTTGAGATCACCCTTTCTTTCACTGTTCTCTTCAGGAAATGAGAACGTAGCTTAGACTAGTCGGGGAACGGAGTGATGGTCCAGATGATAGCATTAGTAGTCCTCACTATTCTGTGAAATAGTGTGACAATAAATGTAATGAGGACCCTATTGAGTGTGGATATTGTCTAGATGACAATATTCTTATTAAAACTCACAGCATATGTCTTGTCGTATTCTACACGACAGCTGTATATTTAAGATTATATTTGTATTCTGTACCATGTATCTGGCGACCCAAGATGGGTGATGTACAACCAAATTTTGGGGGCGTCACACCTTTCCTCGACAGAACTTTCTAGACATTCTCAATACTGCAAATAATAATATGAATAAATGTGACATGCTAATTATTGATTTAATAAAATAAAATATTATGCAGATAATACTGTGACAATAATTGAATCAATAATATGAGATACTATGAATCAACTACTGTGGCAATTATTGAATAAAACTGAGTGACTTCTTACGTAAGCATCAATAATCAGAGATACTGTGCAATACCATGTGCTACTGTGCAAGAACGCGTATTACTGTACTTTTATCACCGGGTATTTTAACAGTTTAACGGTAAAAGTCTTGCTGTTATTTTATGAAAAGGTTATTTTTGTGGCGTTCTATAACCGACAATTATTCTATTGTGGGGTCCACCAATGATTGCGCTGTCGTACAAATATTCCCCAACAAAAAGAATATTTCCCAACAAAAAGAATATTCCCTGACCAAACGACTATTTTATGAAAACTTGTTTACTTTGTAAAATTTGTATATATCACCCATAACTATAGTATTATATCAAATCAACACCTTACTATTCAAAATATTACTTAGAGAAAATTAAAATTTTATTCATAAAAAGTTGGGGTCTTACAACCTCTCCTCCTTATAAAATTTTGTCCTTGAAATTGATGTACATACCTAGTATGTCGAAGAGGTGTGGATATCTTACTTTCATTTTAGATTCAAACTCCCAGGTCATTTCCTCAATAACATGGTTTCTCCATAAAACTTTGACTTGAGGTATACTCTTTGAGCGTAGAATATATTCCTTCTTATCCAAGATCTTGACAGGTATCTCCTCATACGTTCAATCTTCTGCTATCTCGTCTGGTTCTAATTCAATAATGTGGTTTGGGTCTTCCACATATTTATGTAACATAGTTATGTGAAAAAAGTTATGAACACGAGACATATTTGACAGTAAGGGGAGTCTATAGGCCGTATTTCCTACTCGATCGAGAATTTTAAATGGACCAATAAATCGGGGGTTGATATTTTCTCTCTTTTTGAATCTCGTAACTCCTTTCCATAGAGCAACACGAAACAATACATGGTCTCCGACATTGAATTCCATGTCCCTATGATGAAGTTCAACATAACTCTTTTGTCGGTCTTATGTCGTTTGTATCCGTTTCCAGATCATTTGAATCTTTTCTATAGTCATGCATACCAACTCTGGTCCCAACAATGTTGCTTCATCCACCTCGTCCCATCATACTGGAGAACGAAACTTTCATCCATACAACGCCTCGAATGGAGTCATTGCCTATACTTGCTTGATGACTGTTGTTGTAGGCGAATTCCACCAATGGTAAGTACTTGTCCCAACTTTCTTTGAAGTCTAGTACGCAGAGTCTCAATAGATCTTCAAGAGTTTGAATAGTCCTTTCTATCTGCATGTCCGTCTGAGGCTGATATGCAGAACTGAATCGTAAATCTGTGCCCAAATCTTTCTTTAAGCAAACCCAAAATCGTGAAGTCAATCTAGGGTCTCGATTAGAAACTATGGATACTGGCATACCATACAGTTATGAAATCTCATTTATGTACATACGAGCAAGACGTTCAAGTGAATAAGTTTCTCGTATAGGCAAGAAATGAGCATACTTGGTTAATCTATCGATAATGACCCAAATTGCATCTATGCCTTGAGAAACCTTGGGAAGACCAGTAACGAAATCCATGTTGATGTGTTCCCACTTCCATTTTAGAATTTCAAGTGGTTACAATAGACCTTTTGGCACTTGATGCTCTGCCTTGATATGTTGACATGTGAAACACCTTGAGATAAACTCTGTGATCTCTTTACTTATTTTGCTCCACCAAAATGTATGTCGAAGATCACGATACATTTTGGTACTTCCAGGATGGATTTCAAACGGTGTGTTGTGTGCCTCCATCATAATTTTATACTTCAAATCAGAGTTGTTAGGAATACAAAGTCTAGAGTTGACTCGAAGTATTCTCTCTTCGTAGATTCTTGCTTCTAGAATAACACCTTCTTGTACTTTCTTTTTCATATTCATCATCTTCGGGTTTGTAGCTTGAATAACTTTAACTTTATCGATTAAAGTCGGTTCTACTCGTATATTTGTCATCTTCACGTGGTTTCCTGGAGTTTTTAACTCTAGCTCCAACCTTTGTAAATCATACAAAATGGGAATTTGTGTTAACAATATAGCACTCATTCCCGCATATGATCTTCTACTCAACATGTCAGCTACCATGTTCAGTTTTCCAAGATGATACTAGATGGTATGGTCATAATCTTTCAACAACTCAAGCTAACTTTGTGGCCGCATGTTGAGTTCTTTTTGAGTGAAGAAATATTTAAGGTTCTTATGATCTGTATAGATCTTCACTTTCTCCCTATACATATAGTGTCTCCAGATCTTTAGCGCAAAAACGACTGTTGCCAACTCTAGATCATGAGTAGGATAATTCCTCTCATATTCTTAGAGTTATCGTGAGGCATAGGCTATGACTTTCTCATGTTGCATGAGAACACATCCTAAGCGTCTGCCTGAAGCATCGTTGTAGCTGGAAAATCCCTCCGAACCTGATGGTATTATCAGAACAGGTGCTGAAATGAGTCTCCTCTTGAGTTCTTGAAAGCTCTTCTCACATTTCTCTCTCTATCCAAATTTTGTATCTTTTCAAGTCAGCTGAGTTAATGGAGTGACGATTCGAGAAAATCCTTCCATGAATCTCCGATAATAACTAGCTAAACTCAAAAAACTACGTATTTTGGTTACTAACTTAGGTTGCTCCTAACTTTTTATTGCTTCAATCTTTGCCAGGTCAACTAACATTCCATGTTTCGATTTCACATGCCCAAGGAATGCTAATTCCTTAAGCCAGAACTCGTATTTCTTCAACTTGACATATAACTTGTTTTCACGAAGCTTTTGGAGTATCAGAATCAAGTGTTGCTTATGATCTTCACGACTTTTGGAGTAAATGAGGATGTCATCAATAAAGACAACCATGAAATGATCCAAATATTGCTTAAATATCTAGTTCATCATATCCATGAAGGCAACAGGAGCATTAGTCAATCCAAAAGACATGACTAGGAATTCATAATGCCCGTATCGAGTTCTGAAAGTAGTCTTTGGAATGTCATCAATTTTAATCTTTAACTGATGATATCTAGAACGAAGATCGATCTTTGAGAAGAATTTAGCACCTTACAGCTGGTCAAACAAGTTATCAATGCGAGGTAACATGTACCTATTTTTGAAGGTGACATGGTTCAACTCCCGATAGTCAATGCAAAGTCGCATACTCCCATCTTTCTTCTTTACTAATAAAATAGGAGCACCCCAAGACAACGTACTATGACGAATGAAACCAATGTCTAACCATTCCTGAAGTTGGGCTTTTAACTCTTGAAGTTCAATAGGAGCCATTCGATATGAGATTTTGGAAATGAGTTTTGTACCGGGTTCAAGGATAATACAAAATTCGACTTCACGTTCTGGGGGTAGGCCAGAAAGTTTTTTGGGAGATACGTTAGGAAATTTATTACCAACAGAAATATTATTCAAATCAGACGTATTTTTATTTAAATCGCTGACATGGGCTAAGAAAGCTTGATATTCGTTTTTCAATAAACGAATGGCTTTATGGCTTGAGATGACAGTGATTGATTACAACGGTTTGGTTACTTGAATTCGCATAACAGGTTGGTTAGAAATATAAAAACTAACGACCTTATAAAAATAATCAATTTTAGCATGATGAGTAGTTTATTAGTTCCCAGAGGCACAATAGTTATCTAGAAGGGGGGTTGAATATATATTTTAAAATTTTCTTTTTCAAAATACTTGTCAGATTTAATCACATCATAATTTAAGATTTATTTGTTACCCTTTAAGATAAACCAAATTAATAGGTGATAAGCAATTATAGAAAGAATATAAAAGACATAGTATTTTTAAGTGGTTCAGAGCACTCAATGCTCCTAGTCCACTCTTCTACTCCTCGAGTAGGAAATCCACTAAGGATGTCTTTACAATCTTCGAGTCACTTAGATTCCTTCAAGACCACCAGTCTTGGAACTTCTTAGTTCACTTAGAACTCTTCAAGTCCAGCAGACTTGTAACTTCTTACATCACTTTATGAGAGTTGAGTTGTGACGCCCCCAAAATTAGGTATACATCACCCATCTTGGGTCGTCAGATACATAGTACATAATACAAATACAACTGATTAATACAACTGTCGTGTACAATACGACAAAACATAAACTGTGAGTTTGAATACAAATATTATCTTCTAGAGAGTATTCATACTCAAAAGGAGTCCTCATTACATTTATTAACACACCATTACATAGAATAGTGAGGACTACTAACTAATACTATCATTCGGACCATCACTCCGTTCCCCGACTTGCCCCAGCTACGTTCTCATTTCCTAAAGAGAACAGTGAAGCTCAACTAGCCCAGTAAGAAATATTATGACTAAGATAATGCAGAATAAATTATCATTAGCCTTCAACAATGTTAAACTGATAAAATATAATAGACATCAAGTTTAACTGCAGCGGAACAAGCAATCCATTAAAAGAGTCAAGTAGAAAATAAACTCTACTATCTTTTATGATTTAAAAGGTTTTTCAACACTGTGATCGCTGAGACTCAGCTTAATAAAATAATCCACATCATCGAATCACCCCTGCACTACGGCCAAGGATATTCGTGTATTCATTAATGGTCATGATCATGCCAACAACTGTCCATCAATGCACTACGGGCCAATGAGGACTTTTACCACATCATTTGTAACATTACGGTCATGATTATACCGAATAATCCCTGGTCATAATCATACCAAGTCCATCTATGCACTACAGGCCACAGATGACTTTCAACATTTTATAAACATGAGGATGATGACAATGATATAAGAATTCAATAAAACAAGTTCAAGAATTAATTTATCCAGGAATTAACAACGTCCAAATTGTCAACATGATACTGCATTGTGGAGTAAAATTCAAGAATGCTTAGAAGAATATTTTCTTGAAAAGATACTGGATGAAACGCAACTATCAAGGATATTCCACAAATTTCATGGAGTATAGAAGTCAAAACTTAACCAACTGAGTATAATAAAGAATGGAATAACAAAAGAAATCAACATGCATGCGATAGACCGCACAGACAGGTTATTCCAACAGAATAATAAATAATGGAACCAGGTCCGGCGTAAACGCACAGACAGGATATTCCGACAGAATAATAAATAATGGAACCAGGTCCGGTGTAAAACACACAGACAGGATATTCCAACAGAATAATAATAAAACGGAACCAGGTCCGGTGTAAAACACACAGACAGGATGTTCCAACAGAATAATAACAAGACGGAACCAGGTCCGGTGTAAAACACATAGACAGGATGTTCCAACAGAATAATAGAAGAATGTCACCAAGTATAGGGTAGACCGCGTATACTGGTTATTCCAACAGAATAATAACGAATGGAATAACAGAAGTTCTCTTCATGAATATAAAAGAAATAATATTTCCTACCTTAAAAGAACTGGATATTGGAAAAGTGATGTAGCAGAATACTTTTAGTCTCTCTCTCTCTTTTATTCTCTCTATACTTTCTCTCTCTATAGCTTGAATGAATTCGTAAAAAATAATGAAGCCCTAGGCCTCTATTTATAGAAAAACTGAGGGTGGCTCTTGGTCTTAACGAAGGGTCAAATGACTCTTGGTAATATTGAAGGGACAACTACTATTGACGAAAGTAATTACTATTGACCAAGGTAAATACTATTGACGAAGGTAATTACTATTGACCAAGGTAAATACTATTGACCAAGGTAAATACTATTGACGAAGGTAATTACTATTGACCAAGGTAAATACTATTGACGACGGTAATTACTATTGACGAAGGTAATTACTATTGACGACGGTAATTACTATTGACGAAGAGACTCTTAGATGATGACATATGGCCCCCCATAAAATAACCAAACTTACCACAACGTCTCAATTATTGATTTAATAATATAACATATTATACAGATGATACTATGACAATAATTTAAGAGATATGATGCAGCAATTACTGTAGCAATAATTGAGTATAGCTGAGTGACTTCTCACGTAAGCATCAATAATCAATACCGTGTGCTACTATGCAACCACGCGTATTACTGTACTTTTACTACCGAGTAGTTCAACAGTTTTAACGGTTTTAACGGTAACACCTCAGCCGTTATTTTTATACAAAGATAATTCTGTCGTTTTCTCAATCCGACAATAATTTCGTTGTGGGGTCCACCAATGATTGTGCCGTCGTACGAATATTCCCCGACAAAAAGAATATTCCCCGACCAAACGAATATTTTATAACAACTTGCTTACTTTGCAAAATTTATAAATATTACCCACAACTATAACATTATATCAAATTAACTTCATAATATTCAAAAATGATATTTATAGAAAATTCATCTTTATTTATAAAAGTTGGGGTCTTACAACCTCCCCTTCTTATGAAATTTCGCCCTCGAAATTAGGGTACGTACCTGGTATGTCGAAGAGGTAAGGATACCTTGATTTCATTTCTGATTCTAACTCCCAAGTCATTTCCTCAACATCGTGGTTTCTCCACAAAACTTTAACTTGAGGTATAACCTTGGAGCGTAGAATATGTTCCTTCTTATCCAAGATTTGAACAGGAACTTCTTCATACGTCAAATCCTCCGCTATTTCGTCCGGTTCTAACTCAATAATGTGGTTCGGGTCTTCCACATATTTGCGTAACATGGATATGTGGAAAACGTTATGAACACGAGACATACTTGGCGGTAAAACGAGTCTATAAGCCACAGTTCCTACTCGATCGAGGATTAAAAATGGACCGATGAATCGAGGATTTAGCTTTCCTCTCTTTCCAAATCTCGTAACTCCTTTCCATGGAGCAACACGTAAGAACACATGATCTCCTACATCAAATTTCACGTCCTTTCGATGAAGATCAGCATAACTCTTTTGTCGATCTTGTGAGGTTTTTATACGTTGTCGGATCGTTTGAATCTTTTCTGTAGTCATACGTACCAACTCCGGTCCCAACAACGTTGCTTCGCCCACCTCATCCCAGCATACTGGAGAACGACATTTTCTTTCATACAATGCTTCGAATGGAGCCATGCCAATACTTGCTTGATAACTGTTGTTGTAGGAAAACTCCACCAATGGTAAGAACTTGTCCCAACTTCCCTTGAAGTCAAAGACACAGAGTCTTAATAGATCTTCAAGAGTTTGAATAGTCCTCTCTGATTGTCCGTCCGTCTGAGGATGATATGCTGAACTAAATCGTAACTCCGTGCCCATAGCTTTTTGTAAACTAACCCAAAATCGTGAAGTGAATCTTGGGTCTCGGTCAGAAACTATGGATACTGGCATACCATGCAGTCTTACAATCTCGTTTATGTACATACGAGCAAGACGTTCAAGTGTATAAGTTTCTCGTATCGGTAAGAAATGAGCAGACTTGGTCAATCTATCAACAATGACCCAAATCGCATCAATACCTTGAGAAACCCTAGGAAGACCGGTAACGAAATCCATGGTAATGTGCTCCCACTTCCATTCTGGAATTTCAAGTGGTTGCAATGGACCTTTTGGTACTTGATGCTCCGCTTTGACTCGTTGACAAGTTAGACACCTTGAGATAAACAACGCTATCTCTCTCTTCATATTGCTCCACCAAAATGTATGACGAAGATCATGATACATTTTGGTACTTCCAGGATGGATTGCAAACGGTGTGTTGTGCGCCTCCATCATGATTTCATACTTTAAATCAGGGTTGTTAGGAACACAAAGTCTGGAGTTGACTCGAAGTATTCCTTCTTCATCGATTCTTGCTTCCGGTATAGCACCTTCTTGCACTTTCTTCTTCATACGCATCAGCTCCAGGTCTGTAGCTTGAGCAGCTTTAACTTTATCAATTAAAGTCGGTTCTACTCGTATATTCGCCATCATCACATGGGTCCCTGGAGTCTTCAACTCTATCTCCATCCTTTGCAAGTCACACAAAATGGGCCTTTGCGTTGTTAATATTGCACTTGTACCCGCATATGATCTTCTACTCAATGCGTCAGCTACCACGTTCGCTTTTCCAGGATGGTATTGAATGGTATGATCATAATCTTTCAACAGTTCAAGCCAACGTCGTTGTCGCATGTTGAGTTCCTTTTGAGTGAAGAAATATTTGAGGCTTTTATGATCCGTAAAGATCTCCACTTTCTCCCCATACAAGTAATGCCTCCAAATTTTAAGTGCAAAGACAACAGCTGCCAACTCTAGATCATGAGTAGGATAATTCCTCTCATATTCCTTGAGTTGTCTTGATGCATAGGCTATGACTTTTCCATGTTGCATGAGAACACATCCCAACCCTTTGCTCGAAGCATCACTGTAGATGACAAATCCCTCCGAGCCAGATGGTATTGTTAGAACAGGTGCTGAAATGAGTCTCCTCTTGAGTTCTTGAAAACTCTGCTCACATTCTTCGCTCCAACCAAACTTTGTATCTTTCCGAGTCAGCTGAGTTAATGGAGTAGCGATTCGAGAAAATCCTTCCACGAATCTCCGATAATAACCAGCTAAACCAAGAAAGCTACGTACCTCGGTCACTGATTTAGGTTGCTCCCAGCTTTGAATAGCTTCAATCTTTGCCGGGTCAACCGATATTCCACGACTTGATACTACGTGCCCAAGGAATGCTACCTCCTCCAGCCAGAACTCGCATTTCTTCAACTTGGCATAAAGCTTGTATTCACGAAGCTTTTGGAGTACCAGCCTCAAGTGTTGCTCATGATCTTCACGGCTTTTGGAATAAATAAGGATGTCATCAATAAAGACGACCACAAAATGATCCAAATATTCCTTGAATACCCGGTTCATCATATCCATGAAGGCAGCAGGAGCATTAGTCAATCCAAAGGACATAACTAAGAATTCATAATGCCCATACCGAGTTCTAAAAGCCGTCTTTGGAATATCCTCAGTTCTAACCTTCAGCTGATGATATCCAGAACGAAGATCGATCTTTGAAAAGAATTGTGCTCCTTGCAACTGGTCAAACAGGTCATCAATACGTGGCAATGGGTACCTGTTTTTGATGGTGACATGATTCAACTCCCGATAATCAATACAAAGTCGCATACTCCCATCTTTCTTCTTCACGAACAGAACAGGAGCACCCCAAGGAGAAGTACTAGGACGAATAAAACCAATGTCTAACAATTCCTGCAGTTGGATCTTTAACTCCTGAAGTTCAATAGGAGCCATTCGATATGGGGCTTTGGAAATGGGTTTTGTACCGGGTTCAAGGTCGATACAAAATTCAATTTCACGCTCTGGGGGTAGGCCAGGAAGTTCTTCAGGGAATACGTCAGGGAATTTATTAACAATAGAAATATCATTCAAAACTGACGTATTTTTGTTTAGATCTGTGACATGAGCTAAGAAAGCTTGACATCCGTTTTTCAATAAACGAATAGCTTTATGGCTTGAGATGACAGCGATTGATTTTAATGGTTTGGTTGCTTGAATTCGCATAATAGGTCGATTAGGAATATGAAAGCTAACAACCTTACGAAAACAATCAATTTTTGCATAATGAGTAGTTAACCAATCAATCCCTAGAATCACGTCAAATGCAAGTATTTTTAATGAAATCAGATCGATAGGTAATGTGTGGGTACCAACTTGAACCAAACAAGACTTATAAACAGTGGAGGTAATGAAGGTTTCTCCCAACGGAGTTTCCACAGATAAGTCAAAGTCTAATTTCTCCGGAATCAAATTTAATCGATGAGCGCAAGTAGGAGAAATAAAAGAATGGGTTGAACCGGTATCAAATAAAGTATAAACTTCTTTAGAGTTTATGATAAGCTTACCCGTGATGACCTCATTCGGGTTCTTTGCTCTCTGGGAGTTCACAACAAACGCTCTCCCTTGCACAACCGGTTTTGACTTTTCTGGGACGGCTTTTGGTGCCTCCATCCTAGCTGAATTTGTTTTTGGTAAACGACAAAATCGGGCTAAATGACCTTCTCTTCCACAATTATAACATGCTTTGGACGGCATCGCGCAGTTTGGACTGATGTGTCCCTCCCCTCCGCATTTGAAACATATGATAGGTGGTCGTTCTCCTTCCTTAACGACAGGTGTTGGTGCTGACGTCTTTCCGTCATTGTTGAATCTCCCCTTCTTGAAATGTCCATTCTTATTATTTTGGCCCTGATTACCACCGAAGTGGTTACCATTTCTGGCCTGTTGATTCCCTCCACGCTTGTTGTCACCGCTTCGATGACTGCTCTCACTGGTATTATCATTTTGTCGGCTGCTCTCTTTTGGTTGCGTTGTCTCGTTATCGCGCTCCACCAACTGAGCCCTATTTACAACATCTGAATACAAACACAGTTTATGAGAAACAAGATGTTGACGTATCTCCGGCTTCAAACCTCTTAAAAACATCCGCGTCATTCTTTCTTCATTATCCACCAGGTGGGACGCAAATCGGGATAACTCCGCAAATTTTGCCTCGTACTGCGACACGGTCATATTATTCTGCTCCAATTTGATGAACTCCACCTCCTTCATGTGACGAATACTCTCGGGAAAGTATTTGTCGTTAAACAGATCTTGGAACTTCTCCCAAGACATCTTCAGTGCGGCAGGTTGAGTACGCTTTATCGATTCCCACCAGTAATCTGCCTCTCCTCGCAACATAAAGGCGGCAAAGGGAACCTTTTGCTCCTCGGAGCAACCCAAGACATCAAATATCTTGGTGATCTGCTTTATCCATGTTTCAGCTACAAGTGGTTTGGGTTCTCCCTTAAACTCCGGTGGTCCCAGCTCCTTAAACTGTTTAGCGGTGACCGCCTGAGAGTTTCCAGTATTTCCACCTACGTTGTGGACAGGAGCCGCTTTCACCTGTTGTTGCATGAATTGCATAAAGCCTCTGAACATTTGATCATTCATCATTTGGTCAGTGTTGTTGTTTGCATGAGGATTGACACCTTCCTGATGCACATTATCCTGATTATTGATATGTGGTGAATCAACAGTCGTCTGTGCTCCATTGCTATTCTCAACATTCTCGGATGCCATTTTCAGATACTGTCACAAAATAAAAATTAATTGATATGTCATATATTATCCTTATATTATGACCGACCAATTAAATACCATGCAAATAAACTTAGGTATGTCATACTAGCGAAGGAATTCCCCGTCTCTCCCCTCCTAGTTCTATTCTCACATCTTAGCCAGGGATCATATCCCTAAGCTCTGATACCAACTGTGACGCCCCCAAAATTAGGTATACATCACCCATCTTGGGTCGTCAGATACATAGTACAGAATACAAATACAACTGATTAATACAACTGTCGTGTACAATACGACAAAACATAAACTGTGAGTTTGAATACAAATATTATCTTCTAGAGAGTATTCATACTCAAAAGGAGTCCTCATTACATTTATTAACACACCATTACATAGAATAGTGAGGACTACTAACTAATACTATCATTCGGACCATCACTCCGTTCCCCGACTTGCCCCAGCTACGTTCTCATTTCCTGAAGAGAACAGTGAAAGAAAGGGTGAGCTCAACTAGCCCAGTAAGAAATATTATGACTAAGATAATGCAGAATAAATTATCATTAGCCTTCAACAATGTTAAACTGATAAAATATAATAGACATCAAGTTTAACTGCAGCGGAACAAGCAATCCATTAAAAGAGTCAAGTAGAAAATAAACTCTACTATCTTTTATGATTTAAAAGGTTTTTCAACACTGTGATCGCTGAGACTCAGCTTAATAAAATAATCCACATCATCGAATCACCCCTGCACTACGGCCAAGGATATTCGTGTATTCATTAATGGTCATGATCATGCCAACAACTGTCCATCAATGCACTACGGGCCAATGAGGACTTTTACCACATCATTTGTAACATTACGGTCATGATTATACCGAATAATCCCTGGTCATAATCATACCAAGTCCATCTATGCACTACAGGCCACAGATGACTTTCAACATTTTATAAACATGAGGATGATGACAATGATATAAGAATTCAATAAAACAAGTTCAAGAATTAATTTATCCAGGAATTAACAACGTCCAAATTGTCAACATGATACTGCATTGTGGAGTAAAATTCAAGAATGCTTAGAAGAATATTTTCTTGAAAAGATACTGGATGAAACGCAACTATCAAGGATATTCCACAAATTTCATGGAGTATAGAAGTCAAAACTTAACCAACTGAGTATAATAAAGAATGGAATAACAAAAGAAATCACCATGCATGCGATAGACCGCACAGACAGGTTATTCCAACAGAATAATAAATAATGGAACCAGGTCCGGCGTAAACGCACAGACAGGATATTCCGACAGAATAATAAATAATGGAACCAGGTCCGGTGTAAAACACACAGACAGGATATTCCAACAGAATAATAATAAAACGGAACCAGGTCCGGTGTAAAACACACAGACAGGATGTTCCAACAGAATAATAACAAGACGGAACCAGGTCCGGTGTAAAACACACAGACAGGATGTTCCAACAGAATAATAACAAGACGGAACCAGGTCCGGTGTAAACCACACAGACAGGATGTTCCAACAGAATAATAGAAGAATGTCACCAAGTATAGGGTAGACCGCGTATACTGGTTATTCCAACAGAATAATAACGAATGGAATAACAGAAGTTCTCTTCATGAATATAAAAGAAATAATATTTCCTACCTTAAAAGAACTGGATATTGGAAAAGTGATGTAGCAGAATACTTTTAGTCTCTCTCTCTCTTTTATTCTCTCTATACTTTCTCTCTCTATAGCTTGAATGAATTCGTGAAAAATAATGAAGCCCTAGGCCTCTATTTATAGAAAAACTGAGGGTGGCTCTTGGTCTTAACGAAGGGTCAAATGACTCTTGGTCTTAACGAAGGGTCAAATGACTCTTGGTAATATTGAAGGGACAACTACTATTGACGAAAGTAATTACTATTGACCAAGGTAAATACTATTGACGAAGGTAATTACTATTGACCAAGGTAAATACTATTGACCAAGGTAAATACTATTGACGAAGGTAATTACTATTGACCAAGGTAAATACTATTGACGACGGTAATTACTATTGACGACGGTAATTACTATTGACGAAGAGACTCTTAGATGATGACATATGGCCCCCCATAAAATAACCAAACTTACCACAACGTCTCAATTATTGATTTAATAATATAACATATTATACAGATGATACTATGACAATAATTTAAAAGATATGATGCAGCAATTACTGTAGCAATAATTGAGTATAGCTGAGTGACTTCTCACGTAAGCATCAATAATCAATACCGTGTGCTACTATGCAACCACGCGTATTACTGTACTTTTACTACCGAGTAGTTCAACAGTTTTAACGGTTTTAACGGTAACACCTCAGCCGTTATTTTTATACAAAGATAATTCTGTCGTTTTCTCAATCCGACAATAATTCCGTTGTGGGGTCCACCAATGATTGTGCCGTCGTACGAATATTCCCCGACAAAAAGAATATTCTCCGACCAAACGAATATTTTATAACAACTTGCTTACTTTACAAAATTTATAAATATTACCCACAACTATAACATTATATCAAATTAACTTCATAATATTCAAAAATGATATTTATAGAAAATTCATCTTTATTTATAAAAGTTGGGGTCTTACATGAGTTCTTGAGTTGTGCTACTCAATTTTCGTTAAGCATATGTTAGAAAGAACTGAGTAGCTGAGCAAGCTTTTGTTCTAGATCGTAGAGTTTGGCGTTTGAGTGTTATTCAGCTTTTTGTTGTGTACTTGCTTGCTTTCTTGTATCTGTATCTGATTTGTATATAAGGTGCCTTTGAAATATGTCCGTTTGAAAGCATCCGTTGAAGCATTAATTATATTTGACATTTATGAGCATTGATGGTGACTTCCTGGAAATCTTCTGTTCAACCGTCTGACCCACTGACATAGTAGACTAATATCTCACCTAACACTTGCAAAGGTGTTTTCAGTTGACATGTAGTACTTTCTTTAGCTTCTTTAATATGTTTCTTCGTTATATACTAAGGATGAGTGTTGGGTAATTGGGATTCCCAAGAGACTCAATGTCTATAATACATTCCATATTTGTTGTCATTTATTCTTCAATAAATTGAAAAAGCTCGTTGCTTCTGATGTAGACAGATGATGCACTACGATCATGATCGTGGTGTCTAGTTCATGATTGATTCAGCTTGTGAATGAGACTCTACGATCTTTCTTAAGCACTGGTAAACTACGATCTTCACTTGCTTGATTTGCAGAATCTACGCTTCCGAGAGCAGACTAAGATTCTTGTCTTGGCTCGACAGGCACTTAGACCAACTCTACGGTTCTAAGTAAGTCCCTTCAAAGCAAACTACGATTCTGCCTTGGCTTCTGCAATCCCTCGGTTGGCTCGACAGACTACGATTCTGTTGATGCCTATCTATTACATCACAAAATAGATCAACCTAACAGTTTTGATCTTTTCATCTATACAATCGTTTACAGAGTGATAAACATTGAGCACAGATCAATCCAAACAAGTTTTGATCTATGACCAAGTCCTTGTACATGTGTTCCTTGAATGACTTTACATATAAGCATGATTATTTAATTTCAATATCAAATTTAAATATGCAATACCTAACATAGTTAACCAGCCAATTCTTAAAATCACATCAAACGCAAGTATTTTCAAAGATATGAGGTCAATTGGTAATGTGAGGGTGCCGAATTGAATCAAATAAGATTTATAAACGGTAGATGTAACGAAGGTTTCTCTCAACGTAGTTTTAATAAATAAGTAAAACTTTAATTTCTCAAGAGTCAAGTTCAAACATTTAGCATAAGTAGGTGAAATAAAAGAGTGGGTAGAAACGTAAGGTATAGACTTTGCAAGAATTTATGATTAGCTTACCCGTGATAACTTTGTTCAGGTTCCTTACTTTTTGGGAAGTCACGACAAAAGCTCTACCCTGAACTACCAACTTTGACTTGTCCAAGACAACGTTTGATATGATGTCATCATCCCAGCTGGACTCGACTTTGCTATAGGGCACACTCGAGCTATGTGACTTTCTTTTCCGCAACTGTAGCACACTTTGGGGTGTTGTGTATAGTTTGGACTAATGTGTCACTCTTTTCTGCATTTGTAACATACAACTGGCGGCCGTTCTTCTCCCCTAGAAACAGGTGTTGGTGATGCTGCCGATGTCTTTCTGTTGTTATTGTTGAATCTTCTCTTTTTAAAGTTGTTTCCACTTGGTTCACCTCTTCTATTATCTGGGCCATGATTACCACCGATTTCGTTACTATTTCTGGCATGATAATTTTCTCCACGCAGGTTATCATTGTTCTGATGACTGCCACTGGTAAAACTATTAGTGTACTGTCTGTTGTTGTCTTTTGGTTGAAATGTCTCGCTATCTCGCTCCAATAATTGAGCCATATTCACAACATCTGAATACAAACAAAGTTTATGAGAAATGAGGTATTGGCGAATTTTAGGTTTCAAAGCTCTAAAAAACATTCGTGTCATTCGTTCTCATTATCCACCAAATGGGATGCAAACCGGGATAATTCCACAAACTTAGCCTCGTATTATGATACAGTCATATTGTTCTGTTCTAGTTTGATGACTTCCACCTCCTTCATATTACAAATACTTTCTGAAAAATACTTTTCATTGAACAATTTCTGGAACTTCTCCCAAAACATCTTAAGTGCTTAAAGATGATTACTTTTCACAGATTCCCATCAGTAATCTGCCTCTCCACGTAACATAAAGGCGGTGAAGGGAACCTTTTGCTCCTCTGCATCCTAGGACATCAAATATTTTGGTGATATGCTTAATCCAAGCTTCTGCCTTCAGTGGCTTTGGCTTTCCCAAAAACTCTGGCGGTCCCAACTCCTTGAATTGCTTGGCAGTAACCAATCGTGAGTTACCATTGTTTTCACCTGCATTTTGAACATGAGTCTCTCTCGTCTGGTGTTGCATGAATTATAGAAAGTTCCTAAACACCCCATCGTTCATCATTTGGTCAGTGTTGTTATTTACATGAGAATTATTGCCTTCCTGATGTACATTATCCTGGTTATTGATTGGCGGTGTCTCAATGGTCTTATATGCTCCATTGCTTATCTCAAAATTTTTAGATATCATTCTCAAATACTGCCACAAAACAAGGGTTAATTAAAGAAATTTCAATGTCACATATTATGGCTATATTCTGACCGACCAATTAAATAAAGCTTAGGTAGGACACACTAGTGAAGGATTTACTTGTCTCTCCTCTCCCAGTTCTAATCCCAGATCTCCACCAGAGATCATATCCTTAAGCTCTTATACCAATTGTGACGCCCCGAAATAGGTCCACAAAATTCATTCTGAGTCGCCAAATATATGGTACAGAATCTAAATACAAACTTCCTATATAAAACTATTAACTGTTGCGTAAAATACGACAAAACATAAGCAGTGAGTTTCAATACAAATATTATCTCGTTGACAATATCCAAACTCAAATTACGTTCTCATTACAATTATTTTCACACTATTTTACAATATAGTGAAGACTTCTATAGAACTATCTCGGACCATTACTCCGCTCTCCGACTAGTCCCAGTGACACACTCTCATTACCTAAGAAGAACAATGAAACAAAAAAGAAAAGGGTGAGCACAACTAGCTCGTAAAGAATATCACGGCTAAGATAATGAAGAATAAATTATCTTTAGCTTTCAACAATAATAAATAAGATAAAATATAATGGACAACAAGTTTTAGATCAACAACTGCAACAGAAATAACAATCCATTAGGAGAGTCAAGTAGAGAATGATGTCTACTATCTTCTATGATTTAAAATGTCATCATCAATATTTTATTTCTTTAACATCAATCAATAATTATTTTCAATCAACGAATTATCTATGCATTATGGGCCAAAGATAATCGTTTGAATTACCAATGGTTATGATCGTGTCAAACATCTGTCCACTATGCACAATGGGCCAAAGATGACTTTCACCACAAACCTTTATCTGTAATATTAAAGGTCATGATTATTCCAATACAAAATTCTTAGTCGTCATAATCATACCAATTAACAGCCCATTTTTGCACTATATGCCAAAGATGACTTTTAGCACAATATAAGCATGAGGATGATGGCAAAGACATAACGAATGAATCGAGTGAGATCAAGGACAAATATTAGAGATTTATAATTTAATTTATCCAGAGTTCAAGAATGTCAAATTGTCAACATAATCACTAATTGTGGAGTAAAATTCAAAAATGATATTTAAGATTCAAATTTCAAAGATAATTTGGACAAAGAAAAGAAAATAAATTAAGTCGTGATTGGTACTCCGGCATGAATAGTACCAAGGATGAATAGTACCCTGGATGAATAGTTTAAAATTTAATAAAAAAGTTTAGACCAATATTCTAATGAAATGATATTAAATAAAGCACAAAACTATTAAGAATATTCAACTAATTTCAGGGATTTTCACCATTTAACAATAAGGATATAGAAACAAACAATACTTTTGTATCATAAATGGAGAAAAATATGAAAGAAAATGATATCACGTGACGGATACAAAAGAAATGATATCTCATACGAGTATGAAAGAATATATGAAACTGTAAATGGATTTTCATCCGTCATGCGGTAATCTACGTAGACAGATCATTTTCCCAAATTAATAAGGAATATAATGACAACCCTTTTGAGTATGAAGAGAATAACATCCTTTACCTTCGTAGGAGACTAAATATGACTAGTATAATGGAGATTATCTTGAGGAAATCTTGTACTATTTGCTACACTCAAAGTATCCTTATACTAGAAAGAAATACGCACAATATTATAGAAGAATAATTTTCTGATTCTGGTGTGATTTTTATTTCTTAACTAAGCAACCTATTTATAGGAGAATGACATAACACTATTTAAAAATAATCACGGACGCACAATAAAAATTTTCGGATGAAGTTAATGGGTTTCAACTTATTAGTATTCTCTTTTAAAAGCTTTGGCCAATGAGGAAAGACTATCAGTTTACCAAATTTGAGACATTGTCCAATGAAGGGGCACCCTAATTCACAAGTTACTAAATAGGAATTGCATCGTTGGAAAGTTTGACCAATAAGGTTCATTCTTTGAAAATAATTTCATAACCTGCCAAATCAAAATAAAAACAGATAACCTCATTTGAAGTTAATTGAGGGTCATACGAAAGAATTATGTATCCTCAAAAAATCTAAATGAACAAACACCAATTATAAGGTAATTGGGGGGCCACCCCTTCGTAAATCAATTCACATCTTCCAAAATCAAATAGAACAAATACCAATTAAAAAAATAATTGGACAAAAATCTTTCACTCATCAATTATTATTATTATTATCTTTAATCAACACAATCTTTCAATAATTATTCATCATTAATTTTATAACTTACAATATTGATAACTAGATCGTTCCCAAGAAAGATGTGACTTTCCGATAAGAATTTCTCCTTATTAGCGCGCAATTAAATAACCTAATCACTTTTCTCGATAGAACTTTCTAGACATTGTCAATAATGTAAATAATAATATGAATAATTGTGTCGTGTCAATTAGTGATTTAATAATATAAAATATTGTGCAGATGATACTGTGACAATAATTGAATCAATAATATGAGATATTATGCACCAACTATTGTGATAATTATTGAATGAAACTGAGTGATGTCTTACGTAAGCATCAATAATCAGAGATATTGTGCAATACTGTGTTCTACTATGCAACAACGCGTATTACTGTACTTTTATCACGGAGTATTTCAACAGTTTAACGGTAAAAGTTTTGCCGTTATTTTATGAAAAAGGTTATTTTTGTCGTTTTCTATATCCGACAGTTATTCCATTGTGGAGTTTACCAATGATTGCGTCGTCGTACGAATATTCCCAAAAAAAAGATTATTCTCCGATTAAATGAATATTTTATGACAACTTATTTACTTTGTAAAATTTGCACATATCACCCATAACTATAGCATTGTATCAAATCAACACCTTATTATTCAAAATAATACTTAGATTAAATTAAATCTTTATTCATAAAAAGTTGGGGTTTTACATTTATGGTATACAATATATTGATGATATATTGATGATATAATGATGATATATTTATTGATTAGCAGCTGATGTTTTTATTTATTTTAGATTATGGATAAATACTTGATTAAGTGACCAAGAACTGTTGATTCTACTAATAATCAATTATCAAGCTCCGAAGCAAGTGGTGGTATATCCTTTTTTCAAATCACTGCTTGCAATTGATATTTTTTTTATTGATGTATTTTGATCCCACTCTAAAAACGTTCTAGTTCCGCCAGTGATCTCATCTACTTTTATTTTACTTCATTTACGTCAAAATGCACTTGAGACATGTTAACAGTTTAGTAGGTCGAAGGAGTATGTTTTTATTACTAATAGTTAATTTAATACAAAATTAAGTTTATTCCTCAACAACAGCAACAAATAAATTGACTAAAAGATCTGGGCAGGGAACTACAGTAGCTATGGCCGCCTTCTCCCAAGGGATGCTAGTAGACAAGGTAAAATCGGTAGTGCTTCTATGCCCAATCGCTTACTTGAATCATGTAACCACTGTAATTACTTCAGCTGCAGCCGATGTCTACCTTGCTGAGGTATATTCATGTTCTCATCTACTTTCAAGAAATGTGTATTTTTTCTGACAATGTCATTTTTGTTTTGCCACTATAAACTATTGAAGCATCTAACTCAAAATCAATTGACAATGAGCGGAGTAGCATCTCAAGTTATTGAGTCTTTATGTCTTAATTGTCCGGTGTGAGATTTTAATCTCAACATGCCCCCTCACGTGTTGCGTAATTTTGAGTCAAACACGTGGACAATTTTAATTGAGTGACATGGAGCATGTGGACTGTTGGA
>CM029018.1:147283587-147306087 GCA_016801055.1 Panax notoginseng | reverse complement strand
TACCTGATCATATATATATATATATATATATATATATATATATATATATATATATATATATATATTGACCAAGAGGATAAGGGAGAGAGAGGATGTAACAATCCAGAATTTTATTTGTAATTTAAAATATTTATTAAATTAAATAAATATTTTATTTATGTGGTTGTTGTTAGTATATATTTATTAATTAAATTTATTAGATAATACTCTATTTTAATTTAACAGTTAGAGAGTTGTTAAAGATTACATGAGTTGTTATATCGCTGTCGTAATTTAATAATTAAAGTGATATATTAATTATTAAATAAAATTATAATGAGATTATAATTTTGTGATATTTGGTTAAGTGGGAAATTTATTTAGTATATGGTTTTTAGTTTATTTAATTAAAATTAGATATGGAAATCCAAGTAAACAATGCGGGATAATAAACTATATTATAAATGACTTATGAAAATAAATTAAAAGAGTTTTAATTTTATTTTACCAAACAAAACCTTAGAGCTTTTAAAATTCTTGTTTTAATCTTGTTTTGTCAAACAAGGTTTAAGGAATGATTAAGTCGTTATTTTAAGTGATTTTACCAAACAAGGCATAAGAGTTGTAAGTTATTAATTTTTAAAGTGGTTTAGCCAAACAAGCCTTATGGCTTTTGATTTTCAAATAATATAACTGACATCAGTTATATATGTATTTATGTTGTATATTAATATGTATTATATGTATACGTATATTATATTATCATATATCAGTTTATATTACGTATTAGTAAAAGAGAAAGGAAGAACAAAGAGAAGAAGAGAGAATACATAGAAGAATAAGAAGAAGGGAAACCTTGAGAAAAGAAAAGAAAATCTTTCATCATCTCCATCTTTTTTCCTAATTCAACCTAGAAAGGTATCAAACTAACCCTTATACAAAATTAAGATGTTTTGTACTTAGTCTTTGTAAAATTAAGTTTTCATGATTGTGAATTTATATGCATATATGATGTTCATATGTTTTCATGTATATGCTTACATGAGATTTTTATATTTGTTCAAAGGTTTCAATTCACAAAGATATGATGAACATAATGAAATCATGTTCATAGTGTTTGATTATGAAGTTATGTCAAAAATTGTGCTTAAATCTTTTATGTGAGCATGAGTTATGTGTAATATGGGTTATATTATGATATATTATGAGTTATATGGCTGTTCTAGCAATTCAATCTATGTAATTTTCATAAACAAGAGGAATTTTGTTCATAATGATTTTTTGTGAATTAATTTTTGAAAAATGGCTTTTGAAACTATCAAATTGATGTTTGGTTATGATTTATTGTTGGAATTGATCATGTATGATGTTAGTATGTTAAGAATATGAGTTATCACAATTGAAATTACTTGAATTGGTTTAAAAACGAATTCACAACGAAGAATTTCGCCATGAATGTCAAAAGAAGAGGAAATAAGAGAAATAGTGAAATTAAAGGTTGTAATCTTTGATGTTTATGTTGTTTATGTGGTTAGAAACGTGTTAGAAACATTAGTTTATTACACCTTGGGTAGGTTGGTATGGTTGTTAGAAAGGAGTTTGTAGGCCTAATTTGGCTTTTTGTAGTGTTCTAGATCAAAAATCGCAAAAACGCAGAAGGGACCCCCGCCCCGGCGGCCCCCCTAGGACAAAACCCCCCGCCCCGGCGGGGGGTAGTCTGCCTAGCCGAATTTTGGAAAAAAACTAACCGGACATATTTTACTAAAACGAGCATAACGCTTTCATACGAACTTCGATTGAGGTAATTCAAGATGATCCGGAACACATGGGTCAGAAGTGTCATCTTTAGGACTATTGTGTTTTTGGAGGCAATCGGAGGGCGTCGGGCATGCACGTATGCAAGTGTAGTGCTTATGACGATAAAAGATGTTTTTCTAAGTTATAAAACATGAATGTTAGTAAATATAATGATGATTAACATTAATAAATGATGTACTAGATAAGTTATGTAAGCACACTAAGTATACATAAGAGAGACGATTCGGGCGTGTGACGAATGAAAGTCGAAACGCCGTGACAAGTGTTAATGAACATTATAAGATATGGAATGGGTTAATATAAAACCCATAAGTATTCCTAGCAAGACTTAAACACTTGAATGAATTTCGAATATTGCATAAGTCGAAAAGTTAACACAATCTAATTGAACATTATGTGCTAATTAAAAGGAAGGATTATGAGATGTGGAGTAGAGTTTACATTACAATTACTATGTGTTGTTATGCGACTAATAGTTGATGTGTATGATTATATAATTGTGTAGGGCACGTGAAGTGCAGATAACTGTAAGTTGTTAAACTGTTATTGGTAAACAACGATCAAGGCAAGTCTTTCGGTTCCTATTTTCTACATGGACTTGATGAACTATTTTAAATTGCATGATATGTTATATGTGTTGTAAGCGAGCATGATATGTTATACATGTTAAAATCATGAAATGTTAAAGTCAATTTATGACTATATTGTTTTGGTTAAATAATGATGATTGAGTAATGAACTCAATCTTTATATTTGATATGTGAATTAAAGCATGTATGCTATGTTACTTTAATTATTATGATATGTATGTTGAGCAAATTATTATGTGCTATTAGATGCATGAAAACTGTTAGAACTTGCTGAGCTGTCGAGCTCACTCTTGCAAATAACAATTTTTGTAGGTTAAGATTTCAAGGTAAGGATATGTGCTAAGTGAATTATAGAGATCCATATTCATGAAGATTACTTATGTTTTATGAGGAATGTATTTAGTATTTTGAATGTAACATGTTGTTGAATTATAAGTTGAGCTATCCGGTGTATATGGATATCTATTTATGATGTAAGACTTTGTATAGTCATTTTATTGTAACGATTCATGATATAAATTTGAATCGAAGAGATGTAATGTAAATGTTGCGATTTAGGGCAATACAGAAGAAAATGTATAAAAGTTTTAAATATTCCGCATTTTTAGTGATTTTAATATCGAATAATGATGTAAAGATAGATTAAAGTTGTATATTTAACGATCGAGAAGAAGGATATTATTGTATGAATTTTGGGGTCGTTACAGTTGGTATCAAAGCTGTAGGTTAGAAACCTTAGGTATGAGTACCTTAGGCTATAACCTTAGAGAAGAGATGTGAAAATGATAAAGAATAAGCTCATA
This sequence comes from Panax notoginseng, assembly GCA_016801055.1. Classification (NCBI taxonomy): domain Eukaryota; kingdom Viridiplantae; phylum Streptophyta; class Magnoliopsida; order Apiales; family Araliaceae; genus Panax; species Panax notoginseng. The sequence goes on along the minus strand of CM029018.1, from coordinate 147,302,897 downwards.
TAGAGTTTGAATAATAAGAAGTAATTTAAGAAATTTATGAAGAAGGGTTTAAAACATGTGTGAGAGGATTCAAAGAAGAATCTCGCAGAGTTATAAGGAATATGAATGTGGGGTTACCCAACTTCAATAATAAGGATGTAAGGTGACGCCTATAAGAAGAGAATGATAAAGAAGTTAAGAATAAAAAGTTATATTTAAGTATGGTACAATTGTACTCTTTAATAGTTGATGTATGATATCTGGGCTAAACGATTCCTTCATAGAGCTGAGGTAAATACGAAATAGCAACTCGGAACCTAGTTTGTTGGTTATTTGTGGGAAACCACTCAGCATACCATATTGAAACTATTAGAGACTAGATATGTACCAAGTATAGAAAATAGATATGTATGATGAAAATGTAGAACTCGAATGAAATGTTGAGTAATGTAAATGAAGTTAGAAATTCTTAAAGGAAGAATTGTTATATAAACAAGAAAATTTAAAGAAGAATCTTGAAGTGATACAAAGATAAGAAATGGGAGTTACCTAACTGCAATAGCCAAGATAACGAATAATCATGAATAGACAAAGCCTGTAAGATTAAAAGCATAAATGAAATTGTAAATGATGAAAAAGGAAAGAAAGAGGATCCTAAAACAAAACGATCACGAGTTAAGAAAAGAATCTTAAGGGAGATGATTATTGAATACGATCACGACGTGATCTGTTTAAATTATAAAAGAAAGATGGTTTGTAATGTTTTAATAATTATAGCTTGATGCTATGAAGGTAATGTACTATGATATAGTACGAGATAACTCACGAGGAGTTATTTAAATTTAAAAAGGTACACTTAGAAGGGGGGGGGGGGGGTTGAATAAGTGTAGGCACAACTATGTCCAACTTTTATTTAACTAAAAATTCCTTTGGATATTCAATGCAGCAAGCTGAATTCTATATCTTTGTAAGTTAAATATGAAAACAGGATATTGAGTTAATGTATCACTTTTCAAAATTATAATTCCGAAACTTAACTTTTTCTAAAGTTGATTATGATAAACAAATTTATTGAATTAGTTAAGTGATATGAATGGATATAGAATGCAGGCTGCTGGATAGTTAGCAGAATAATATGACAAAAAATGCAATCACATAAACACCAAAATTTTTACGTGGTTCAACTACTACCTTCTAGAATAGTAGCCTAATCCACGTCCAATACCAACTAATATTGAAGACTCACTTTTATTAAACTTTTCCAATTACAATACAAGTTCCGACAATTTGAACACCTTTGTTCCTCGTGCACCTATGCACTCTTAAGCACCTATGCTTTCTTCAAACTTGATTGTAATGATGCAGTAACCCAAACCAGATTACAATTTAGAGAATATTGATTTGTGTAAGAAAATATAAGATACACAGTAGAGGTATAATGATCAAGCAATATATAATTACCAATGCAAGGCTCTAGTATGTAATGATATGCAATAAAAGTTATTACCAGAGTACTTTCTGCACTATCGCCTTAGCAGTATCTCCTTCAGTTGTAATCAATAGTCAATCGAAGAAACACACTTCTGTAGCTTTGTATGCGTGCAAAAATAGTATGTATTTCTTGCTTTTCTTAATATTGGATCAATTCTTTTATAGACACCCCAAAGGATATTATCGTTGTTGTGAATCACTACTGTGATATGCATGTTTGACAACATAGTGCAGAAATCATGCAATTTACACGTCAATATTCTTAATTACCTCTTTAGTCTTGAAATCACCATAGAGATTTTGTTTGTTCGTGATAGATGATATCACGCTAAAGTATATCCTAGATCAGTGTGACAGAGAGAAGTATTTTTGGCCAAATTGATTTTCGATCACGTGGGTTAACACAACTTTCCTTTTTATTCTTTGTTATACGTCATCCACTTGATTGCTGGAAGTCAATATTTTAGTCACCAAAACAAACTCTTTTCCGTATGTGACTTACCATAGATTTGGCCGGTAGGGATGCCCAATATATTTCTTAATTTATGACGCATGATTAGATTTTTCAAATCATGGGTTAATTACTTCCCTTAACACATGGTGTATAATTTATGGTGTATATTCAATAAACTATTCTTACCATGTTACCATATTCGATTTTACCAGAGATGTATTACTTTAATTTATGAAGCATGAATTAAGCCACTATTTATTCCATGATCTTTAGGGAATTAATTTGAATATGCATATATATGTATATGTGAGATGCACATGCCTTAAAGCCTTGTATTGGAAAGTAATAAATGCTAGGATCTTACATATTTTTCCTAGGACTCAATTTGCTCTTCCTTCTTCAAAGATTCCTTATCTTTGTAATTTCTTCCTTGATGTTCCTGTAATGTCATAACTTTCCCTGAAATGTTATATAGCATGATTAGAGGAATAATATGGTCATCATCAAAACATGGTGTATGACATAAGTCAACATTCTCCCCCTTTTTGATGATGACAACAAAATAATTATGACTCCCCCTAAATCCATGCATATCAAAATAATTACGACTCCCCCTCAATTCATGCATATCCTCACACTTTAGAGTTTAACTGTAAACTGTAATTATGCAGTGGTTAATAACCCTGCATTAACCTGTTAGTTCACATAAGGAACATCATGAACTATTGACCCATCATTCATCAAATTTAAAGCATAGTTTTTAAACCAGAAGTTATCATGCATGGAAATTAAAATTTTGTCTTTTAGTCAGAATCATAATCATAATTCATCTCCCCCTTTGGCATCCATCAAAAAGAGGTGTCCAGAGAGCCAAAAGGGGAAAGATGGAACAAAACCTTTAAGCATCTTCCTCAGTAATCTGAACTTGGTTGGCTTCTCGAGCAGTGAAATACAGATGGTGAAGCCTGCGGTGTTTAATCTCCTCCAAGGACATGTTGTTGGCAAACCTGGGAGGACGGGCGATGAAGATAAGAGGAGGTAAGGGCAAGTCCAAAAAATTGCCTTGGTATTCGGCCATCTAATTGCACTGTGGCCACTTAGGGATGCGAGATTGGACTTGGTCAGCCTGGAGTTCTGCACTAAGATCATTCATGCGCCGCTCGGTAAAGCGTCCGAGAGTCCCAATCTGATTGCTGAGGAATTTGAGTTCAGTGCTTAATTGGCAGGCATTGCGATTCATTTTCTGTTGTAGGGCTTCTACAATAGCCCTAGTTTGCAGTTCAAATCCTGCTTGAAGGTCAATGAACTCATCCTCCACGTTGCGAAAAACAGAGTGAAGGTCAGTGCGACTGATAGGGAGTTTGCCTTTTTCAAGCACAGAAAGACGATGTTGGATATACTTAACATCAGCAGTGAGTGAGGCTTGATTTGTCGCGATGGTATGGAGAAGAGTAAGAATCTTAGGGGAGGGAGGATGTGAAGTAGGAGGAGTGTGATTTTGGACATAGAGATTTTTGGGGGCAACACGCATAAACTGTCCATTTACCAGAGTGAGATGAGCACTTTTGAGATAGATAGAGTCAATGGAATCAGTAATTGTGATGGATCCCTCATTGTCTAATGGGATTTGAAAGTGAGTGAATAGCTTTGTAAGAAAGCAACTGTAAGTCATACATTTCTTGGAATGTTTGATGCAGTTGACCATGTGTTTAAGCATAATAAGAGAGAAGTTGAATGGTTTTCTTTTCATGATCAAGGCTATCAAAACCAAATCCTGGTAAGTGAAGTCAGCCCCACCTCCAATTCGTGGAATAAGATTATATCTCAGTAGTTTATGAAGAACAATGGCAATATGAGACACCTCAATAGTCTTTGGGAGAGTGACGGTGGACAGATTGGGGTCAACCATGATAGTTTTGAGTTGATCAAGAGGAGACAAAGGTGTATACACTGGTCCCTTAAGAGTAAAAGGACAGTCGCCGATAAAGGGAATGGACAGTATGCTACCCAGATCCAGAGTAGTAAAAAATAATTATTTACCTTTCACGAACGTAGTATAGCAATCACCATTATTTTCAAGGTTCGTGTAAAATTGTTGGACCAAGTTAGGATATGCCACAGAAGGAGGGGTACTGAGTGAGGACAAACCACAAGACTCAAGTAGGTGCTGGAGTGGGGAGTTTTGAAAATAGTACAAATCAATGGATTTTTTATAAAAAAAAGTTTTGTGGTAGATGGAAGATGCAAAACGCAGTTCAAAGTTATGACCGCGAAAGAAATTTTTAGGGACATCATGCAATGAGATAGATAAGGGTATTATCGTCATTGGAGGGGATTCGGGTGAGGATTCTTTGATCTTTCACCGTCTTGTACCAGTCGACGTCCCAATTTATGGAGGAGAGGGTAAGCTTACTTCAGATTCGGCAGGGGATGATTCACTGGAGATAATCGTAACAGAGGATTGCTTTCTTTTTAGTTTTTGACTAGCAGGAGGATGAGAGGGTGGAGAGGGAAGTGAGACTTTGTCCTCGGACTCGTCCCGGAGTTGGCTAGCACGTCTGGTTTTCATCTTCTCGGGTGGGGTTTGAGAGCGATTGAGAGTTTCAGAAACGATTGGTGTTCTGAAGAGAGAAGGAGGAAGCTTGGAAGAGTAAAGTAACTTCTATCCTTTTAAGGTTGCGTGGTACCGAGATATGGAAAGGCGTGGCGCCGTGTTTGAGAATGGAACTCTTGAGCAAATTTAATGGCGTAATTATGGTAATAAGATATGCCGTATCTGTCGAGTTTCCTTAAAGCATGCAGACCATATCTATATCAGTCTCATCTCGAGTTCTCTTCTTAGAGTACAAAACTGTTCTTCCCCCAGAGGTTTTGTAAATATATATGCTAATTAGTGCTCAGTGGGGATAAAAATTAATGTAATTAGTCCTTTGGACACATTGTCTCTAAGAAAATGATGTCGAGCTTCTATGTGTTTTCATGCGAGAGTGTAAAACTGGATTTTTAGAGATGTTAATTGTGCTTGTATTATCACAGTATATAGGCACATTTTCACACATAATATCAAAATCACACAGTGTTTGACGCATCCACAAATTTGGGAGCATCAACTTTCTGCTGCTAAATATTCACACTCGGTAGTAGATAGGACAACTGAAGTTTGCTTCTTACTATGCCATGAGACAAGACTTTGTCCCAAAAATGTACACACACCGCTTGTGCTTTTTCTATCTATTTGACAGCCTGCATAATAGCATCTGAGTAACCCATTAGATCAAAATTGTCACATTTTGGGTTAAAATAATCCTAAATTTGTAGTACCACTCAAATATTTAAATATTCGTTTAACAACTTATAAGTATGATTCTTTGGGTTTGGCTTGAAAACGAGCACATATACAAACACTGTACATTATATTATGTCTAGATGCAGTTAGATAAAGTAATGATCCGATCATACCTCTATATTTTGTTACTTCTATATCCATACCTTTTTCATCAGCTGTGAGTTTTATGGATGTACTCATTGGTGAGGTCTTTGAATTTGTGTTGTCAAAACCGAATCTCTTGAGTACTTCTTTGTATACTTGGTTTGATGAATGAAGATGCCTTCCTGATTTTGTTTGATTTGAAGGCCCAGAAAGTAATTGAGTTCTCCCATTAAGCTAATGTCAAGCTCTTGTGCATGCATTTGGAGAACCACTCACAAAGAAAATTATTAGTAACACCAAATATTATATCGTCTACATATATTGCACAATAATAATATCTTATTTTTGCATTTAATAAATAGTGTAGAGTCAATTTTACCTCTTATGAAGCCATTTGATAGGAGGTAGTTACTTAATCTCTCATACCAAGCTCTTGGAGCTTATTTGATCCCATATAGTGCCTTCTTTAGTTTGTATACGTAATGTGGTAACTTGTCATGCTCGAATCCAGGAGGTTGTTTTACGTTACTTCTTCGTTTATGTAACTGTTGAGGAAGCGCTTTTGACGCCATTTGGGTGTAGTTTGAATTTTCTGAAACAAGCAAATGCCAATAATATTCGAATGGATTCCAAACGAGCTACCGGGGCAAATGTTTCTTCATAGTCTATTCCTTCTTGCTGATTGTACCCTTGAGCTACTAATCTAGCTTTGTTTCTGGTAATTGTTCTGAACTCGTCAAGTTTATTTTTGAATACCCATTTAGTTCCAATAATGGATACATCTTTTGGAGGAGGAATCAATTCCTACACTTGACATCTTTCAAATTGTTGTAGCTCTTCTTGCATTGCTAGTAGCCAATTTTCATCAAGTATGGCTTCTTTGGCGTTCTTTGGTTCAATCTGGGATAAGAATGCTGAGAAATCACACATATTTTGTGCTTTTCTTCTTGTAGTAATCCTTCATTTATATTTCCAATGATGTTATCGGGAGGATGATTTTTGATGTATCTTGCTGATTTTGGAAGTTGAATGTTGAAACAACCCGGGTCAAATCCCGAGTCCGGAACAAATCTTGGGTCAAATTCCAAGTCCGAATCGAATCAAATCCATCAAAATAAGGCCTCAAACTACTGGCCCAATAGTATCTTCTTGGGTCAACTTAGCCCACCACAGGCTCCCAAAAGGTCATGACTTGAAGGTACTATTGGTAGTAACTTATTTCCTTATATGCAGACAAATTTTTCCCTTCTCTTTCGATGTGGGACTGGGGTGTTACAAACTCCCCCACTTAAATTTCTCACGTCCCCGTCAGAATTCGATCACACAAACAACCCAAAGATCTTTGCCTCTCTAGCCATTGTGGGATAATACCGGCTGGCTTCGTGTCCCCACCTCCGGACCTCCATCTCTCCATTGTGGGATAATACCACCAGCCTTCGTGTCCCCACCTCCGGTAACCCGATCGGATGACCCGACCCGAGCTTTCGAGAGTCGGCTCTGATACCATCTCTGTAACACCCCCTTCCCGAAAAGGAAAGGGAGGTCACGTGCAAAGCACAACAAACCTCAAATTAAATAAACAGAGCACTAATAACCTCAAAATATTAATAGTGGTGATCCATTAATAAAGTAACAAATACAATTCTCCAAACTGAGTCAAAATAATCAAAACTTAAAATTCGAGTCAGCCTAAATGGTCAAAGGCAAAACTCTCATCACACTAGCCCTGAATCACCCCTGCACCTGCCGGAAGAAAAACACAGCATGAGCCAATTGCCCAGTACGGATACAGATATACAAAAGATATACAACTGATATACGAAAACAACTGAGACAAAATACTGGACAAAGCCTCAAGTGCAAATACGAATGAAAATATAATATCCAAAGATCTGAATGGAATATATCTGAATCAACGTAATTGACGAAACCGATAAAAGAATAAAGAAATAACGAACTGAAGTAACTAACTCAATGACTTGAACTGAACAGAAACCAACAAAACTAATCCAATAAAATAATAGGCTGAAATAAATGGCTGGAGTTATTTCATACCGAATGAGCTCAAAATATACCTTGCCACACAGGCAAGTCAAAATAATGCCACACAGGCAAATCAAATGATGCCACATAGGCAACCAAAATAATGCCACACAAGCACATCAAAACAATGCCACACAGGCAAGTCAAAATATATAATGCCACACAGGCATCCAAAATAATGCCACACAGGCAAATCACACATTGGACCGCGAATCCAAATGTATGCAAATCGGATAGGTGTGTTTGGCACAACATCACCAATCCGCAGAACAGAAAACTAGGGTTAACCCATACGCCTCCCACAACGAAACACCAATTGGCCCACTTACTCCGGAGCCCAAAACGGAGACGCCGTGGACTAATCACACACGCCACGGAGAGTGTCACGTCTCTCGTGCCAAGACGACGTGCCTGTGGTACCCCCACAGGTGGTTATAGCTCAGGTATACCCTCTGGTATATTCTAACAAAAATACTATGTCACAACACATGCGACATAATACCAACAAAAGGGTTCTATATGTACATGTTGAACCAAATCAAATTATAGTCACAAGGTCTCAAAAAGAAGGTAGCAACATGTACCGCTCTATAATTATTAAAATAAATATTAGACATGATAACCTCATTCAAAGAGTACAAGTACGAGTCCAATGTGTCAACTCCAAAATGAAATAAATATATCAATTTCACAAGAAACAATTATGTGAAATAATAACAGAAATTCGAAGCGAGGAACAAAACGAACAAATCAAATTTAACATGAATGTCGCTGAAAGAGTACGGAATCCGTACCTGAATATAATAGCAAAATAATTCACCAAACCCAAATATCACACTGCTAGATCTCCTCAATCCGATCTATATAATTACCAAATTAAAACAATACTATTAATTAAATTACAAACTTATTAACTTTATTCTTTTTATTTTATTTTATAAATTTAATACTTTTAATATAGAAGGCATATTATATACATTATGTAATCAAAAGATACAATGACTGTAGTGTAAATCAATACCATAATATTATAACACTATTATACTAATTTCTCATTCTATGTTTAGCATCTGTACCAAAAGTATTCTCATTTACTAATAGTTATATATATAAAACTAAAACTCCGAACCTTCCTTTGTATTATCTAATTACATGTTATCATCATTTATTAAAATATTATATTACCATATTAATGCTGCCACTAAGCTACTGATGAATCATGAAAATTTGAATACGTATATATACCAAGATCAATGCTTCATTCAATCGTTTTATATATATATTTGGAAAAATAAAATTTATTCAACAATAAAAAGATGTCGGACCTGAATTAATTCTATTTTGTTTAGACTTATATTATTATAAAAAAAATCAATTATGACATTACACAACCGCATTAATTGTTTTACATGAACAGATTTTTGGATAATATAAATTAATAAATGATGTTAGACTAATCCTCATATATATATATATATATATATATATATATATATATATATATATATAAATAAATAACATACCTATTGACTTGTAGCAACCTTCAATATTAATTGGCCTGACATTCGGATTTGGACCAACGATTCCATCAAAGAGGGAAACATATTTCGCATAGTTGAGCGTTGATCATAATCAACATGTAAACCAGTTGAGCTATCTCGCCACTTGGTAGCTAATCCAAGGTCAACAAGAAAGAGTTTTATTTTTATTTTTTCTGCGCAGCCACAATAGTATCTCCTTCACTTCATATACATATAGTAAAGTAATTAGGTTTTACTTATTATCTTATTAAATATTAACTCTCCTAATTTAAATAGGATTTATTATTACCCAAAAATATAAATTAAACCCAATAAGTTTTAAAGCCCAAATTGTACTAAATTAATTTGCTCATCACTTATTAATATTTATTAGCCCACGCAAATTAAATAACTAGTTTGACCCAAATAAATGACAAAGTCCAAACAATATGTTTTTAAGAATATAAATTTAATATTATTATTATTATTTTTTTCGGGATATTACATTACCTCCCCTTTAAAAAGGATTCCGTCCCCGAAATCAAAAGAATTAACGTAGCTAATTATCAAAAAAAAAATGCAGATACTCCGCTCGAATAGACTCCTTTATCTTCCAAGTAGCTTCCCGCTCCGAATGATTTTAGCACAAGACTTTAACAAAAGCAATTATCTTTCTCAATTTTAATATAATCAGTCATTTAATTATCAACTAAAAGAATTTAATTTTCCAAACAAAACAAGGAAGAAAAGAAGGAAACAAAATTATTTACCTTTTCCCATTTAAAAACAATTGTATACAATAAAATTAATTAGTATTTAATTTTAAAAAAAATATGGGTTATTACATTTTTCACCCCTTAAAAATAATTTCGTCCTCGAAATTCAAATAAGCTACAAAATAAATAAATAAGTTTAGTTACGACGTAGCGTCGCCATTTGTAACAATCAACACAGATAAGTCATCGGTCAACGTAATTATCAATGTACTTGTAACAGATTCGTCAGCTACCGTGTCAAGCCTTGGTAAGGTTCTTCGTGTTAAATCTTATGATCCACTGTTGGTGCGAGTCGTCGCTAATATCTTTGAGTTTAATTCTTGCAAGCGTACGTACTCTTCGGAACATAATTCGAAAATACAAAATTTTCTCTTCATCTAAATACGATTCGAATACCCAAAATATTTAAAATTATCTTTAATTCGTAAAATGTTTATGTTTCACACATAACAAAGATCTAACAAATTATTTTTGTTTTATTTTACATAAATTCATACAAAACTCTAATGACATCAGATAAACAAAACAACTATGCAAACTATATTACCAACTCTCCCCAAGTCCTCAAGAGTTTCAAAATATCTCATCCTTAACTTGAACTAGTCCTCAAATATTATTACATCAAAGAATATACTATTAATATCTCTTTGTCACCAACTCTCCTAAGTCCTTAAGAGTTTCAAAATATCATAACCTCAAATCAAATTAGTTCTCAAATATTATTACACCAAAAATATACTACCAAGATCTCCTTATCACCGTATCAAACTTCAACATATTTTACCATCTATATAAGCCAACTAACTATTATCAAGATCTCTCCAATCAATTGAATTATCATTTCTATCTATCTAATATATAAAACATCACCATCCTTATTACAAACCTTATTCCAATAAATTTCAATGTCTCCCCATACTATCATAAAGAAAATTCATAGAACATAACTCCAATATCCTACTAGAAATAGTCACAAAATTGATCATTAACTCCAAATGATTAATCTAATTACCTCGAATACAACAACTCAAATTATAAGAAATCATCTATACTTAATAATTTTCACTTTATCATAATATACCATCAATACACAAACCTCAAATTATCCACACGCTTAATATAAATCAAAACCTAACTCAAATCAAATAAAATCCTTAATTCAACGATCATAATAATTGTCACACAAAAAAAAAACAACTCAAAAAAAATAATTTTCCAAAATCAAATACTCGTCGATACAAATACTGACATCATAATCACATCTCATATAAGATCACTTCTTATCTGTACAAATTATAACTTTACTCACCTCAATGATTAAATCATAATTCTTAACTAATATCATTGCTCAATCACCTTAATAAATTATTCCACTTTCCTCAAATAAACTACAAATAGAAAAGAAATCGATAATTAGTCAAAATAGAGACCAAACAAACAAAGAACAAAAATCGAATCAACTCCTACGTCTACCCAATGGTTCACCCATAACTCACAGGTCAAACCTAAATAAGTTTTCTACAAGAAAGAACCTAAGCTCTGATACCATCTCTGTAACACCCCCTTCCCGAAAAGGAAAGGGAGGTCACGTGCAAAGCACAACAAACCTCAAATTAAATAAACAGAGCACTAACAACCTCAAAATATTAATAGTGGTGATCCATTAATAAAGTAACAAATATAATTCTCCAAACTGAGTCAAAATAATCAAAACTTAAAATTCGAGTCAACCTAAATGGTCAATGGCAAAACTCTCATCACACTAGCCCTGAATCACCCCTGCACCTGCCGGAAGAAAAATACAGCATGAGCCAATTGCCCAGTACAGATACAGATATACAAAAGATATACAACTGATATACGAAAACAACTGAGATAAAATACTGAACAAAGCCTCAAGTGCAAATACGAACGAAAATATAATATCCAAAGATCTGAATGGAATATATCTGAATCAACGTAATTGACGAAACCGATAAAAGAATAAAGAAATAACGAACTGAAGTAACTAACTCAATGACTTGAACTGAACAGAAACCAACAAAACTAATCCAATAAAATAATAGGCTGAAATAAATGGCTGGAGTTATTTCATACCGAATGAGCTCAAAATATACCTTGCCACACAGGCAAGTCAAAATAATGCCACACAGGCAAATCAAATGATGCCACATAGGCAACCAAAATAATGCCACACAAGCACATCAAAACAATGCCACACAGGCAAGTCAAAATATATAATGCCACACAGGCATCCAAAATAATGCCACACAGGCAAATCACACATTGGACCGCGAATCCAAATGTATGCAAATCGGATAGGTGTATTTGGCACAACATCACCAATCCGCAGAACAGAAAACTAGGGTTAACCCATACGCCTCCCACAACGAAACACCAATTGGCCCACTTACTCCGGAGCCCAAAACGGAGACGCCGTGGACTAATCACACCGCCACGGAGAGTGTCACGTCTCTCGTGCCAAGACGACGTGCCTGTGGTACCCCCACAGGTGGTTATAGCTCAGGTATACCCTATGGTATATTCTAACAAAAATACTATGTCACAACACATGCGACATAATACCAACAAAAGGGTTCTATATGTACATGTTGAACCAAATCAAATTATAGTCACAAGGTCTCAAAAAGAAGGTAGCAACATGTACCGCTCTATAATTATTAAAATAAATATTAGACATGATAACCTCATTCAAAGAGTACAAGTACGAGTCCAATGTATCAACTCCAAAATGAAATAAATATATCAATTTCACAAGAAACAATTATGTGAAATAATAACAGAAATTCGAAACGAGGAACAAAACGAACAAATCAAATTTAACATGAATGTCGCTGAAAGAGTACGGAATCCGTACCTGAATATAATAGCAAAATAATTCACCAAACCCAAATATCACACTGCTAGATCTCCTCAATCCGATCTATATAATTACCAAATTAAAACAATACTATTAATTAAATTACAAACTTATTAACTTTATTCTTTTTATTTTATTTTATAAATTTAATACTTTTAATATAGAAGGCATATTATATACATTATGTAATCAAAAGATACAATGACTGTAGTGTAAATCAATACCATAATATTATAACACTATTATACTAATTTCTCATTCTATGTTTAGCATCTGTACCAAAAGTATTCTCATTTACTAATAGTTATATATATAAAACTAAAACTCCGAACCTTCCTTTGTATTATCTAATTACATGTTATCATCATTTATTAAAATATTATATTACCATATTAATGCTGCCACTAAGCTACTGATGAATCATGAAAATTTGAATACGTATATATATCAAGATCAATGCTTCATTCAATCGTTTTATATATATATTTGGAAAAATAAAATTTATTCAACAATAAAAAGATGTCGGACCTGAATTAATTCTATTTTGTTTAGACTTATATTATTATAAAAAAAAAAATCAATTATGACATTACACAACCGCATTAATTGTTTTACATGAACAGATTTCTGGATAATATAAATTAATAAATGATGTTAGACTAATCCTCGTATATATATAAATATAATAACATACCTATTGACTTGCAGCAACCTTCAATATTAATTGGCCTGACATTCGGATTTGGACCAACTATTCCATCAAAGAGGGAAACATATTTCGCATAGTTGAGCGTTGATCATAATCAACATGTAAGCCAGTTGAGCTATCTCGCCACTTGGTAGCTAATCCAAGGTCAACAAGAAAGAGTTTTATTTTTATTTTTTTCTGCGCAACCACAGTAGTATCTCATTCACTTCGTATACATATAGTAAAGTAATTAGGTTTTACTTATTATCTTATTAAATATTAACTCTCCTAATTTAAATAGGATTTATTATTACCCAAAAATATAAATTAAACCCAATAAGTTTTAAAGCCCAAATTGTACTAAATTAATTTGCTCATCACTTATTAATATTTATTAGCCCACGCAAATTAAATAACTAGTTTGACCCAAATAAATGACAAAGTCCAAACAATATGTTTTAAGAATATAAATTTATTATTATTATTATTATTTTTTTCGGGATATTACAAATGTCATGGATCACTTCTTCAGTAGTTTCTGAATTATAGTCTTGTTGTTTGTTCATTTCAGCTTGCTGGATATGTTCCTGATTTTCGTATACATCTTCCTGGACAGAGTCTTGATCCTGCTGTTCTTCTAATCCAGCTTGCTGGATCGGTTCCATAGTCTTGCTGTTTTGCTTTATGTGGTATGTTGGATTTGCAGCAGTCTCTAAATTTCCCGCATCTTCCACTCTTTCTTTTGGAATATCATGGTTAGATTCATTAAATTTGATATGTATAGATTCTTCGATACACATCTTTTGCACATTATAAATGTGATATGCTCTACTATTTTGTGAGTAGCCAATGAATATTCCCTCATATGATCTAGCATCAAACTTGCCCAAGTTCCCACTAGTGTCAAGAATAAAACATTTAGACCCAAATACTTTGAAATAACTTATATTAGGAGGTCGATTATTTAATAATTCATATGATGTTTTCAAAATAATTGGACAGATTAACACTCTATTTAGTACATAACATGATGTGTTTAACAGCTTCAGCCCAAAATTTCTTTGGAAGTTTACTTTCTTGAATTAGAGTTCTAGCTGTTTCTTGTAATGTACGATTTTTCCTTTCTCCCACTCCATTTTTTTGAGAGTTCTAGGTGCTAAGAATTCATGAGTAATTCCTTTTTGATTGCAAAATATAATAAAATCTTTTTGAAATTCAGTACCATGATCACTTCTGATTTTTATAAGATTAAGACAATATTTTGTCTCCAAATTTTTAACCAGTTTTTCAAATTCTTTAAATGCCTCATCTTTTGTTCTAAGAAATAGTACCCTTGTATATCTAGAAAAATTATCAACTATCACAAATGCGTAAAATTTACCATTTAAACTAGCATGCCTTTCAGGTCCAAATAAATTGAGATGGAGTAATTGTAAGGGAGAAGAAGTTGATACCATGTTCTTGGCTGTGAATGATGTTCTTACTTGTTTTCCAAGTTGACAAGGCTTGCATATACCTTTCTTCTTGAAGTTCATTTTGGATAATCCTCTCACTAGGTTCTTTGATGACAACTTTTTGATTAGGTCCATATGAACATGTCCCATCCTTCGATGCCATAGATTTGCTTCATCTTGAATAGTTGCAAGACATAATTCTCCCCCCTGTTGCTCAAAATCAAGAGTATATATATTTCCTTCTCTTTGGGCAACTAAGTAGCATTGTTAATACCATATGAAATTGTACATTTATCTTTTTCAAAATTTACTTGATGTCCATTATCCATTAATTGACTAACACTGATAAGATTGAATTCTAGACCGTGAACAAGATGAACATTACTAATGTTAACCTTACCATTACCAATTTTACCTTTCTTGATTATTTCACATGACCGGTTATCCCCGAATGTGACAGTTCCATGTTTCTTTTTGACATTTAGTTGCACGAACTTAGATTTGTCACTTGTCATGTGACGTGAACATCCACTGTCAAGGATCCACTTTTGAGGTGACACTTTTGCCTTGAAACATACCTGTTTAAGAAAAGTGCAATTTATCTTTTTGCTACCCATATCTTTTTGGGTCCACTTGTGTTAGTTGAAATCAAATCCCTTTTCTTTATCCACATTGTTTTACTTTGATAGTAATTTTTCTTCTTTGAACAATTTATCTCTAGATGACCTTTAGTGCCACAATTTTTACAAGTAGTGAAAGGTGTACAGTAATTTAATTTGAATGATGATTTAGATTTAATCATTTCAACTTCCTTTTTATGCACCGGGTTATAACCAATTCCTTGTTTATCATAACTTGGTCTTTGTTTCCCTAACATGACATTTAAATTTCTTCGCCATGAACAAATTTAGCTAGAAACAGTTTTAGGGGTTCTATTTCCTATTGAAGTTCATTAGTTGGGGGTGTTTTATTACTAGATTCATCACTAAAAGCATCAATGCATACATCTCTCATTTTTATGTCATTTGTTAATTTTTCAACTTCATTATTTAACTGTTTTACTTTGTTGAAAAGTATTTTATTGTAATTATCTAAGTAATCATTTTTCGCAGCTAATACTTTTTCTTCATTTGTATGTGTTACTTTTTCTAATTCCTTCTTTTCATCTTTTTATGTCTCAACTTCGCCCATTAGTGCGTTTACTAGAACTTTTAAGTACATATTTTTCTCTTTTAGTTTTTCATTTTCTTGTTTCAAAATACTAATATCAGAAAAAGATACCTCACTAGATTCACCTTCAAGTCCCATGAAGCATATTTGAGCCAGTTCATCATTCACATTTATCTCCACATCAGATTCTTCATTGTCACTCCATGTTAAGAAGGCTTTATTCTTTTTGAACTCTTTATTGCCCTGCTTCCCTTTGTTTTTGAGTTGGAAGCAGTCCTTCTTGAAGTGGCCTGGTCGTCCGCATTCAAAACACGTTTCTACAGTTTGATTAGCTTTGAACTGGTTTGAATTGAATGTATTCCTTCTTTTATTCTTTCTCTGAAGTAGTCCCTTGAGTCTCCTTGAGATCATATCTATTTCATCATCCGAGTTGTTTTGAAGTTCTTCTTCAATTCCTGCATTTAGAGCTAGCACTTTCTTTCGAGGAACTTCTTCCTCGTCATTATATCTTTTTAATTGATGTTCATATTCTTCTAGTTCACCAAAGAGAGTTAATGTATCCATAGAAGAGATATTGACCGAATCTTGAAGAGTAGTAATTTTAGATGCAAACCTTTTGGGCATAGCCCGAAGTAACTTACGATTGATTTCACTTTGTGGAATTGACTTGTCGAGCAACTTCAAAGAATTTATAAGTACAAAAAATCGTGCTTGAGCCATTTTGATTGTTTCGTCTCTTTCCAGTTTGAACATTTTGTAGTCATGCATAAGCATACTTAGCTTAACTTCTCGTACTTTGGAAGTTCCTTCGTGACTTACCACTAGGGTATCCCATATCTCTTTTGATGTGTTGCATGAAGAAACATTATCTATTTCGGATTGCACTATGCCGCTGAGAAGAGTGTTCATTGCTTTTGAATCATATGAAACCATGTATGTTTCAGTTGAGTCCATCTCGAGTAGAGTTTTTGGAGTGTCATCGTCTTTCCTTGGGATTACTGGTCCATTCTCTACCACCCACTATTCCTATGGGTCTCGCTTAAGATATATCCTCATCCAAAATTTCTAGAAGTTATAGTTTTCGGTTCCAAAGAGTAGTGGAGGTCGATTTGTTGATTGTCCTTCGTGATGAGCGTATCCAAGTTGTGCCATGTCAGAATCTTTCCCTACAAGTCACCTTTAAGACCAAGATAAGTAGAGCCAAGCTCTGATACCATTTTAACTAAAAATTCCTTTGGATATTCAATGCAGCAAGCTGGATTCTATATCTTTGTAAGTTAAAAAATGAAAACAGGATATTGAGTTAATGTATCACTTTTCAAAATTATAATTCCGAAACTTAACATTTTCTAAAGTTAATTATGATAAACAAATTTATTGAATTAGTTAAGTGATATGAATGGATATAGAATGCAGGTTGTTGGATAGTTAGCAGAATAATATGACAAAAAATGCAATCACATAAACACCAGAATTTTTACGTGGTTCAATTACTACCCTCTAGAATAGTAGCCTAATCCACATCCAATACCAACTAGTATTGGAGACTCACTTTTCTTAAACTTTTCCAATTACAATACAAGTTCCGACAATTTGAACACCTTTGTTCGTCGTGCACCTATGCACTCTTAAGCACCAATGCTTTCTTCAAACTTGATTGTAATGATGCAGTAACCCAAACGAAATTACAATTTAGAGAATATTATTTTGTGTAAGAAAATATAAGATACACAGTAGAGGTCTAATGATCAAGCAATATATCACTTACCAATGCAAGGCTCTAGTATGTAATGATATGCAATAAAAGTTATTACCAGAGTACTTTCTGCACTATCACCTTAGCAGTATCTCCTTCAGTTGTAATCAATAGTCAATCAAAGAAACACACTTCCGTAACTTTGTATGTGTGCAAAAATAATATGTATTTATTACTTTTTCTAAATATTGGACCAATTCTTTTATAGACACCCCAAAGGATATTACCGTTGTTGTGAATCACTACTGTGATATGCATGTTTGACAACATAGTGCAGAAATCATGCAATTTACACATCAATATGCTTAATTACTTCTTTAGTCCTAAAATCACCATAGAGATTTTGTTTGTTCATGATAGATGATATCACGCTAAAGTATATCCTAGATCAGTGTGATAGAGAGAAGTATTTTAGGCCAGATTAATTTCCCATAATGTGGGTTAACACAACTTTCCTTTTTATTCTTTGTTATACTTCACCCACTTGATTGCTGGAAGTCAATATTTTAGTTACCAAATCAAACTCTTTTCCGTATTTGACTTACCATAGATTTGGCCGGTAGAGATGCCCAATATATTTCTTAGTTTATGACGTATAATTAGATTTTTCAAATCATGGGTTAATTACTTCCCTTAACACATTGTGTATAATTTATGGTGTATATTCAATCAACTATTCTTACCATGTTACCATATTCGGTTTTACCAGAAATGTATTACTTTAATTTATGAAGCACGAATTAAGCCACTGTTTATTCCATGATCTTTAGGGAATTAATTAGAATATGCACATATATGTATATGTGAGATGCACATGCCCTAAAGCCTTGTATTGGAAAGTAATAAACGCTAGGATCTTACATATTTTTCCTAGGAATCAATTTGCTCTTCCTTCATCAAAGATTCCTTGTCTTTGTAATTTCTTCCTTGATGTTCCTGTAATGTCATAACTTTCCCTGAAATGTTATATAGCATGATTAGAGGAATATTATGGTCATCATCAAAACATGGAGTATAACATAAGTCAACAGTTATAGATAATGTGATACGAGGAATTCGTATTGAGTAAGTTAAGGGGCAAGTTAAGAATATGTTATGAGCTAGATAGAGTTAGGTGGAATTTCAATTGAGGACTCATGTGATGGCTGAGTGGTACAAACCTTGTATGTGCGAGGGTTTTGTGCTTGCGCTCAATTTATCATATTGATAATTATTAGAATGTTGGTGTCGCGCTATCAATGTATATGTGGCGAAAATGTTATTATTTTCTCATGTGTATATTTGATAGTTAGAAAGTATTAAAATTAGCTAGATATTATTAGGGTTAGGTGTGAGTTCTTAAAATAATGCATATGGTAAGTTCGTGACTCATAATAATATGGTATGTTTTGAACCCCTCAGCGAATGGACGCCTATGGTCTGACTAGGATAAGTTCTTAAACTCATATTATTGTGGGAAGTTCCTGAACTTCCAATGTGTAGTAAGTTTGATGAACTAGATTGGGGGTATAGAAAGATTGTAAGTTGAAATACAAGAATATTTATTATAAGATATTGTTGGTGCTAGAAATAAAAAGAATTGGTTAAGTAATGAAGTAATGGAGTAAAGATTGAAGTTGATGGATACCTGGATATTCTAAATCTACTAGCTATGCTAGACTTTCAAAA
>CM029018.1:147087062-147283487 GCA_016801055.1 Panax notoginseng | reverse complement strand
ATAACAACGGACATTACCATGCATGCGATAGACTCGCACAGACAGGTTATTCAAACAGAATAATAAAATTAACGGAACTAGGTCAGGCATACGCACCGACAGGATATTCCAACAGAATAATAAAGAATGAAATAATAAAAGAATTTCCCTATGTATGTGTATACTTCACACAAACAGGTTAATTTCAACATAATAATTAAAAATAGAATAATAGAAGAATTTTCACCATGTATGCGATACTTCGTATAAACAGGTTATTCAACATAATAATAAAGAATGGAATAATAGAAGAATTTCACAATGTATGCGATACTTCGCATAAACAAATTATTCCAACATAATAATAAAGAATAGACAAATAAAGAATTTCACCATGTATGCGTACTTCGCATAAACAGGTTTCTTCCAACATAATAATAAAGAATGGAATAATAGAAGAATTTCACCGTGTATAGCCATACTCGCATAAACATGTTATTCCAACATAATAATAAAGAAAGGAATAACAATAGCTCTCTTCATGATACGAAAGAAATAATACTCCTTACTATAATAATAATATCCCTTATGAAGTACAACAAATAATATCTCTTACCTTTGAAAGAAGAGTATTCTGACTGGTAGGTACGATGATATACTCGAAGGAAACTTGTACTACGCTCAAAGCTTTCTTAAACTCTAAAGAATTACACTCAAGATTATAGAAGAAGAACTCTCTCAAAGTTTCTTCTCTCTAAGTTCAATGAATTCGTAAAAAATAATGAAGGAATGAGCTTCTATTATAGAAAAAATAGACTGCATAGTAACTAACTCATGAACGGTCAGATTGATTTAATTAATCTGACGGTCCATATTTAAAGCAAAAATCTTTTAAATAAAATATAATATATTCGATTTATAATCTAATAAAACGAATAACTTTATAAAAGTATTCTATTTTATATAAAAAGATTTTACTATGCAAAATACTATGCAGGCACTATGCCAAAACAAGCATAATAAAATATAATATATTCTATTTATAGAATAACTTATAAAAGTATTCTATTTTATATAAAAAGATTTTTACTATGCAAAATACTATGCATAATAGAATATAAAATCTTCTATTTATCAGATAACTTTATAAAAGATTCTGTTTTAATTAAAAAGATTTTACTATTAAAACTTAAACCCAACGACCCATATTGATTTACTATTATAAATTTTAACCAACGTCGAAAAACTAGCACATCTTCTCATGGAATAATATTGTACCCAAAAATGATTTGGACCAAAAAATATATTTTTCGGTGAAGATAATCCCGTGAATAGTACATCAGGAATAAACCCCGTGAATAGTATCCCGACACGAAAAGTGTCCCAAATACCCGAGTGAACAATATAGATTGAAAAGTAATTGGGTGAATAGTAATTCGTGAATAGTAACTCGTGATTAGTACTCCCGACACAAAAAATATCCCAAATAGCCGAAGTGAATTAATAATCGGGTGAATAGTAATTAAGTGAATAGTAACCCGTGAATAGAAAACTATGAATAGTAACACGTGAATAGTAACTCCTGCCGACACAAGAAGTGTCCCAAATACTCGAGTGACAAGTACTAGGGTGATTAGTAACCGTTGTATTTTATGATAACTTGTCTACTTTGAAAAAATTTCGCATATCACACCCGTCAACTTTAAACTTTTTATCAATTTACTATTTACCAAAATAGAAAAATTGAATACTTTTATTTCATAAAATTCGGGGTCTCACAAAAGGAGTTAGGTTATTTAATTTGCGTGCCAATAAGGAGAAATCTTTTCGAAAAGTCCCCTCAGTCCTGAGAACGATATGGTTGTCAATATGTGAGTTAAAATATTAATGATAAATAAATTGTTGAAAGATTGTGTTGATTTAAATATGAGAATAGTAATTAATGAATGGAAGATTTTTGTTCAATTATCTTTTTAAATTGGTATTTGTTTTATTTAATTTTGGAATATGCGAATTGATTTACGGTGGGGTGACCCCCCAATTACCTTATAATTGGTGTTATTCATTTAGTTTTTTTTGAGGATACATAAGTCTTTTTATATGGCCTTCAACTACCTTCAAATGAGGTTATCTGATTTTAATTTAATTTGGCAAGTTATGAAATTATTTTCAAAAAAAATGGACCTTATTGGGCAAACTTTCCAATGATGTAATTACTATTTATTAACTTATGAATTAGGGTCCCCCTCATTGGACAATGTCTCCAAATTGGTATACTGATAGTCTTTTCTCATTGCCCAAAGCTTTCAAAAGAGAATACTGATAAAATGAAACCCGTGAACTTCGTCCGAATTTTTTACTGTGTGTCCGTGATTATTTTTAAATAGTGTCATGTCATTCTCCTATAAATAGGTGCTTAGTTAAGAAAATGAAAATCACACCAGAATCATAAAATTCTTCTTCTATAATATTGTGCGTATTTCTTTTTAGTATAAGAATATTTGAGTGTAGCAAATAATACAAGATTTTCTTAAGATAATATCCGCTACACCAATCAGATTTAGTCTCCTACGAAGTAAATGATGTTATTTTCTTCATACTCATAAAGGTTGTCATTATATTCCTTATTAATTTTTGAAAATGATATGTCTACCGGATATCGCATGACGATTGAAAATTCATTTTTAGTTTTGTATATTCTTTCATACTTGTATGAGATATCATTCTTTTGTACCCTTCACGAGATATCGTTTTCTTTCATATTTCCTCCAATTATGGTACAAAATTATTGTTTTGTTTCCACAACCTTATTGTTAAATGGTGAAAATCCCTAAAATTAATAGAATATCATTAATAGTTTGCACTACATCTAATATCATTTCATTGGATTATTGGTCTGAACTTTCTTATTAAACTTTAAACTATTCATCCCGGAGTACTATTCATGCCGAAGTACTAATCACGATGGAATTTAGCTTCTTAAACTCTGGATAAATTAAATTATAAATTTCTAATAGTTATCCTTAATCTCACTCTATTCATTTTTTATATCATTGTCATCATCATCATGCTTATATTGTGCTGAAAGTCATTTTTGGCCCGTAGTGCCAAGATGAACTATTGATTGGTATGATTATGACCAGAAATTGTGTACTGGTATAATCATGACCTTTAATATTACAGATAAAGGTTTGTGGTGAAAGCCATCTTTAGCCCGTAGTGCATAGTAGACAAGTGTTTGGCATGATCATGACCACTAGTGATTCAAACGATTATCTTTGGCCCGTAGTGCATAGATAATTCGTTGATTGGAAATAATTATTGATTGTGTTTCTAGGGATAAAATATTGATGATTGACTTTTAAATCATATAAGATGGTAGACATCATGCTCTACTTAACTGTCTTAATTGATTGTTATTTCGGCTGCAGTTGTTGATCTAAAACTTGTTGTCCATTATATTTTATCTGATTTATTATTGTTGAAAGTTAAAGATAATTTATTCTTCATTATCTTAGCCCATAATATTCTTTATTGGGCTAGTTGAGCTCACCCTTTCCCTTTTTGTTCTATTGTTCTTCTCAGGTAATGAGAGTGTCATTGGGACTAGTCGGGGAATGAATGGTCCGAGATAGTTCTATAGAGTCTTCACTATGTTGTAAAATAGTGTGACAATAATTGTAATGAGGACTTTATTTGAGTTTGGATATTGTCTACGAGACAATATTTGTATTGAAACTCACAAATTATGTTTTTTCGTATTTTACACGACAGTTAATAGTTGTATATAAGAAGTTTGTATTTTGATTCTGTACCATATATTTGGCGAATCATAATGAGTTTTGTGTGAACCTATTTAGGGGCGTCACAATAAATATATCGTATACCATAAATATATCATTTCTCAAATTTATATTCAAATTCATTTTGCCAAATTCTAGTATTTCACAATAATTTCATCAATTTAAACATTTCATAATAATTTATCAATTCAATTCAAACATTTCATCAACTAACCTAATTCAATAATTTAATTATTTCACAAACAATATATCATAATTATACAATATCAATTCAAATATTCAATGAAAATGACATAATCTCTAATTCATGGCATAACAAACTCTAAATCTCTAATTTAATGGCAAAATCAAGCACAAAATTTCTTATTTATAGACACATAGATATTAACTAATAACATATATGAAAAAGAAACACAGAACTACAGCAGGGGTGACTTGCTGACCTCACTGACCTTGAGAGAGAAAGGAAGAATCAATTAAGCAAAGGCAGGCAAGCGGCAGTCATGCAGGTTGGAAGAGAGAGCAGGAGAAAACAAAGGCAAGGCAGGAGGAACTCGAAAGGGAAAAAAGGGTTTGTTGGCCTGTTGCGAATTGAGATTTTGAAGAAGAAAAGAAAAGAGTTTTTTTTAACTTGCTAAATGAAACGACGTAGTTTCATCGTTTCATGCAAGTTTTTTCTATAAAAAAAAATAACTCAACTACTGCAGCGAAGAAGAAGGCGTTTCTCCTCAAACAGCGCCAGAAAACTCAACTGCTGCTGCAGGGTCATGAATGGCAGCTTGTGTGATAATCCGAGATTTCGAATAATCAAAATTTATGAATAATTTTTTTTATTATTAATATTTATATTGATTATTAATTTTGTGACAAATATCTGTGATACGAGTCTCGAGAAATTCAATTTGTGTATTGACTAATAAAATTAGAGTAGAGTTGTGCTTAACAAGATTAGAAACCTAACCCTAAGTCCGGATAGGAATTCGATAGAAAATATAATTAAAATAATTATATTGATGAGAATGTGTTTGTACTGTATAGAAATTTTGATCAATGATTGATCGGATAATGTTTAAAATTTATAAACCCTAATAATTAGATTAAAAACCCTAATCTCAGGATTAGAAACCCTAACGTACCATTACAAATCCTAATCGAAAGTCGGGAAATCCTAATTTCATATTCGGGAATCCTAAAACCCTAATTAGGAAATCCTAATCCTAATTGGCATTCTAATGTGTTTATTAAACTTTAATATGATTAGAAAACCCTAATTATATTTCAGTTATTTTAATTTCTATTTTACAAACCTAATTGTAATTTGAAAATTTTATTTTTCTATTAGAAACCTTAATTCGTGGGTTGTAAACCCTAATGACCAATTACGACCCTAATTGCTTAATTAACAATTTTAATTAGGAATTATTAATTCTAATTAGCAATATTTAAGTTATGATTAATTTTTTTAATATAATTAGAAAATTCTAATTATAATTTAGAAATATTAATTTTCGATTTTTAGAACCTAAATTGAAAATTTTAGAAAATCAAATTGCTAAACCCTAAAGGGTTCAAACCCTAAACCCTAACCCTAACCCAAACCTAAACCCTAAACCCTAAGGATTTGTGCATTTGTCAAGATTACCATTAAATGTATTTTACAAATGACCAAAATACCCTTTTGCATTTTCTTTAATTGATAACTTGTATAATTGCTAGCACCTTTAGTTGTTGAACAACTTAGTTGACTTTGGTGACACAAAATCTCAGCCACCAGCAGAAAATCACAGATCCAAAGCAACATAACACAATATATAAGAGATTTCCATAAACATTAGCCATTTTGCTATTTTGCTATCACCAACTCTCTCTCTCTCTCCTAAACCAACGAAATTGCTAAGTATATCAGTTCTATATACAGCCCTAGATCAACCAATAACAGATTGGAGAGCCAAGATCTAAAATTATTCAAGAAAAGGTATAAACCTAATTTTTATTTTTGATCCATGTTGCTAAGAAAAAGTTTTTGTTTATGTGTTTAGATCTTTGCTAGATGATGTTTAAGGATGATCTATGTTGATATAACATAGATCCATAGCATCAAAATGCTTTAAAAGTAAAGATTTTCAAAACTGCCAAGAACAGAAATTGTGGTCTGACAAGCTAATGTCAGGCGCCACAGATTCTGGTCTGTTTAATATTTTTGTTGTTTTAAGTTTTGGATTTATAGCCTGGTATGAGTTCTTTCATCTTCAAGTGGTGTTATAGCCATCAAATGCCTAGATTTGTTTTTATTAATGGTCAAATAGGGTTGACCGAGTTTGACCGGCTAAAATCTGGGTAACCCAGAAATATAAAAATCGAGTCTGACAAGAAGTTCTAAGGCATAGATCTGTCAATGTTTAAGTTGTTTGTGGATGTTTTTGTATACATGTTGTAGCCTGTAATATGTACTGTAGACCTATGCCTTAATATCTCACAAAATCAATCAACATGTGCGATCGTAGAAAGTGGTCAAAGTAAGCCCCTAGCACTAATTTACATTTCTGGGAATTTTCAATAACGGTTTAAGTAATTTTTGACAACGTTTGACCAAGATCTATCTGGCAAATGTGTTGTTTTTAATCTGATTTATTGATCTATAAATGTTCCTTGATATACGAACTACAACTTGGAAACACGAGATCACTTAAGTGATGATCAGAACGAAGCTAAAAATGAACCACAAAGTGGTACCTCGCGACTGTCTGGGTTTCTGGGTTACCCAGAAAACCCAGATTAAGTCTGACAGTAACTTTGAAGGGGATGATCTTGCTAGATTGTTAGGTTATGACTCTGTTAATGGTTGATAATGGTAGTGCTACATGAGTACTACACGATTGAAGAATACTTTAGCCCAAAACATGATTACAGTGAGAATCAATGGCAGTCAAACGAGTCATCTTGATCACTGTCTGACAGTGTTCTTAAGGCTGAAGAACACCTAAGACGACAGACAAGTGTTGCTATAGGCTATAGCGACGGTTTATTTATTTTCTAATTTCTGATTTTTTCAAAAAATACTTAAAAAAAGAAAATAAATTATAAAAATTACCAAAAATGGTTTTAAAAATTATTTTAAATTATGAAAAATACTTTCTAACTATTTGGAATATTTTTCATTAATAATTATAATTATTTGAATATTAATAATATTTAATTTATTTAATTAGTGTATTAAATAAATTAGAGAAAATAATTTAATATTATGAAAAATTATTTTAAATAAGAATAATGTATTTAAAAATATTTTTAGTTATAAAATGTAACTTTTAATATTTTTGGAGAATTTTCATTAATAAATTAATATAATGATATTAGATTTATTTAATTATTAAATTAAATAAATAAGATAAAAATGATTTTATTGATTTAAAAATTATTTTAAATAAGAATAAAGTGTTAGAAAATATTTTGAATTATTAAATATATATTTCAATATTTTTGAAGAATTCTCATTAATAAATTAATATTAAAGATATTATATTTATTTAATTATTATATTAAATAAATAAATTAAAAATGGTTTTATGGATTTAAAAATCATTCAAAAATGAGAAAAATAATTTTAAAATATTTTAAGTTTATAATTAATGACTTTTAATATTTGGATAATAATTTCATTAATATTTAGATATTAATGGTGAAGATTTAAAAATAATTTTAATTATTTTAAAAATTATTTAAGTAGAATATTAATGATTTAAAAATATTTTAAGTTATTAATAATAACTTTAATATTTTGACAAGTATGCTATTAATATTTTGATATTATTAAATATTAACGATAATAAGATTATTTGATAATTAAATCATTTAAAAATGATTTAAGTGTTTGAAAAATTATTATAAATTATAATAATTGTTTATAAATTATTAAAAGCTTCCGAAAATATTATAAACGATATTTAATTTATCTAAAATAATATTGAAGCTTAGAAACTAAGTTTAATTGACAATCAATGTGTTTATTGTTGGATAGGGTGACCAGAATACTGAGAATGGACCGAAGTCCAACCAGACCGATCTAGTTAGACTTGTTAAGTGTTTATATAGGTTATAAACATTGATGTGACTATGTGGTAATGTGTCTAGGAGAAGATTTACTATGAATTACAGTGTTGTGTGTTATGAAATATTGTACTAATTGTGAAACCGATAATATTGATTATAGGTCTTATGAACGTAATTAATTATATTGTGTAGCAGTAATCAACGCGAAAGGCAAGTTTCCTAACTCAACTTGAGTTACTATTTTTCAAGCATAGTAGTGAATACTTATTGATAGTTATTCACATCTATAATGATTATTGTAATTCGTACGTAGTGAAATTGAATAATGTTCTATTCATTATAAACTGAATTGTTATTGGAAGATCTATGCTATTGATTTCGGCTAGATTAGTATTGTTAATAATTATTGAAATCATAGTATTTCTTTGAAAGTAATCCAAACTATATTATTGTGGTACGGACTCGTGAAGTAAGACTGAGATGAACAAATTTTAATGTCGTAAATCGACCTATGCGCTATTATTGAGTATTATGCATAATATAGGGTACAAAAAAGTTGGCCACTCCAGGTACTTGCAGAAGAGTATAGTTTAGTTTTTATAACTAATTTTTATTCTTGTGGTAATTTAGTTTTAATAACTAAATGATTCCTCTATTAGTTCATGATCCTCTGTGATCACTCAGCATGAAATCTGGATATATCCCACTTTATTGAAGATCATTGCAGTATTGTTAATTCCTTTTATTCAATTGAATATTATTGAATCTTTGAAAGAATTATACTCTTTCATATCGGATATGTTATTGATCAGTATGAAATAGTAGAAAGTTTTATTTTTGAGATTGGATTATTATTCCGCTATCTCGAAATCGTTTGATTGTTGCTGAAGTTCTATACAAGTTAGACTATTCTATTCATGATATATATATATATATATATATATATATATATATATATATATATATATATATATATATATATATATATATATATCATTTATTGTATATCTTAACTTGCTGGGCAGACTTGTTGCTCACCCTTGCTAAATAAAATATTTCAGCAAGGAACGATTAGGCCAGCGGGGCTAAACAGAACAAAGGTAAAGGCATAGTGCTGGAGTAGTTTTATGTTAAGCATATTTACTATGATGTTTTGTAAACTCTTTTTGTATATCTAAAGGGTAAATTTGTAATGTTAAAGTTAGATGACCTAGGATAATGTTGTTAACCTATTAATTAACTTTATGTAAGTTTATATTCATTAATGAATGGGTTGTTAGATGTTATTATATTATGGATCGTGAGCACCAAACTCGAGGGTCAGATAACCCGGATTTGGGGGCGTCACAGCTTGCCTGAAACATCGCCAGAATACCAGGGTCATATGACCCCCCGTCCCTGGTTCCGCCTCTGGATGAGATAATATAATTAAGTTCATAAAGTACACTAAAGTTTCTAATTTTTTTTTTTACCTAAAAGTGGTGGATCTTACTTAAATACTTTTAAGGATAAAATAAATTTTATAGAACATTTTAAACTTAAAATCGTGTACTTTTAAACATAATTTTATGGTGAAAAACTTGTACTTTATATAGCATTTTACACACGTCCCCCTTGAATTTTTTTTCCTAGTGAGAAAATACAAGAAATTATTGTATTTATAGAGCAAAGTGTTGGATATCGAAGCCATGGTTACCCAACAATGCAACATTTTACTATATATATGCAACACATTTTTATGTACTTGACTGATGGTTAATCGAAATATAACTTCACAGATCAATCTGGAACTATCAAAATAAATGAAATGCAAAAGTTCACATTATCAAAAAACCAATTAATAAGTCATGAATTTTAATATATAATTAGTGGTAATTTGATCCTTACCAAGGAATGGCCTACATAGTGAACCTTCTGGCCTGTGTAATTGAACACGAAATCAATTGAAGCCGGTAAATCATAAGTTACTTGCTCATCCCATGACCAATCCCAAAATTCCTGCCAAATTAATTAGGGCGAGTCCGTAGATCTTCATTAACTCATTTTCATTTGCATAAACTTTAGATGTAATAATCAGTTCTCTTACGCTATTTGGAGCAAGAAAACACACGTGAAAGGAAAATAAGATGAAAACATATTCAAATTTTAATATATTTCATCGGTTAAAAAATATAAGATCACTATTGACTTTTTAAAATTCACTAAAGACATTTTTAAACTCAAAATTAACATTGATTTTTTATTTATTTCTTTTCAATTCAACAATGAATACCGTAAAGTACCTCAAAAGTACTACTCATTGTAAGATTTATTTTTTCATGATTTTAATGAATTGTCTCAATTTCGAGTTTAAAAATTTATTAAATTGACTTTTAAAAATAAAAATAAATAATAATCTTATAATTTGAAACAAAGGGAGTACTATTTAAAAGGAAATTGATATTTTTATAACTCTTTTTGATATTTTTACAACAAAAGTATCGCTATAAAAGTATAACGACAGTAAAAACTATCGCTATAGAATCTATAGTAACAATTTTGATGCGAACATATCATTTTTTGTGTTAGATTTATTAGTTTCCTGTTCAAAAACTAAGTCAGGAAACTACTCAATAGTGAGGTTGGATATTTAAAAGGCTTCTATGATTTTTATTTGGATTTCATTTCCTTGCTTCTTTTTTAAATTTTTTGCCCCGAAAATTTATTACAACAAAAAGCTTCATATTTCAATACTAAAGTTGAATAAAGAAATAGCAGAAATTAATCAAGAAATTGAAAGAGAAGAGATGTAGATTAATTAAGACAACTGCATGATATTGTCAAAAAAAAGAAAAATATTATCAAAATAATAAGTGTCACTTAAAGTATTAAGTGTTATTAAAATAATAATAAAAAATTCCTTAAATATAAATTCAGTCTAATAACATCATTTTGTTCTAACACTATCAATAATCTGGATTAATTTTATCCGAAGCGTTGTAGATAGTATTACATTAATAGTAGAATTGGAAAAAGTAAATTCATATTAAAAAGTACTCCATCCGTACCAGGATAAAAGTCCTGATGGACTTTTCACGCATATTAAGAAGAGGAATAAAATGACAAAATTATCCATAATAATGTCATTAAATATGGAGAGAGAATTAGAATAAGAAAAGTATGAGATATTTAATGTTACGGGCATAATAGGAAAAAATGTGTAAAAGTTTGATTATTAAAGAAAAGTGGACATTTAACATGGGACTATCCAAAATAATAATAAAGACTTTTATTGAGACGGAGGAAGTAATAAATATACCGGACCGTTGGGATCAAGTGACACATGGCGTCGGCCGAATCTGGTACCTCTACTATTACCAATCCACACATCATACCCACTATCAACCAACATCAATGCTAGAGATTGGTCAGCCGCAGTTAGAAACCAAACCATTCCATCCTGGTCAAGTTAAATATGTTGATGTCAAATACTATATACACAAAAATATTCTAATAGGGAGTTGCATGGAGCAATGATCAAGGTAAAAAATAAGTTCAAACACTATCATTATAGAACACAAAAAAACAAATGGTATAACTTTCAAGAACAGGTTTTGAAAGTTTTTTTCTTTTTCCTCTAGGTACTTTTTATTGGTTAATAATAATGGGTTTAACCCAACTGGGGCGCCCATGGAGGCCAGGTTCGACCCAGTTCGTAGCTGCTGTTAAATTTTTATTTATTTTTTATTTATAAAATTTGAAAAGAATTTCAAAGTCAAGTTAATCAGTGTGCTTTATTGTCAAATTAAATATCATTTTGTTTGAGTTACAAAATTGATTTCTTTCAAATTACAAAATCAATGAGTGATTTCTATTAATTGAGTAATTGATTTTCTAGCCGTTACACCTTTAAGTTTCTACCGTTACAAAAAAATTTTGGTACAAAGCTAATACTTAGTCATGCATGATATAATATATAGAGATAGGCTTCTACTCTTATAAAGAGAGTTATATTAGCATGCATGTTCTCTACTTCATATGAAAAAAAATATTGCATTACAATATTTTAACTTGAATCATCTTTTCTAAAACTCAAGAAAAAGCAATGGGTTGTTCATGTCATATTCTCTATTTGAGTGCAGACTAGAAAAGATGGAATTGTTGAATCTTGGACGGTATCCGTTGTGACCTTTTGCAGCGGTGATATTTAATATCGGAGTGGTGAAAATTATCATTAAGGACAGTGCTCTACGCACGCCTCAATTCATTTGGGTGATATCTTCTTAATTCTCTTTTAATTTTCATAGTAGTACGTTTTACAATTATTTTATTACAATCTCAAGGATAATCATGGATTCTGCTATGTTAACTGCTACTAAGGCCATTCCTGATGTCACAAAAATTGAGACTTTTTTGGGTTCTAATTTTAAATGATGGAAAACTACGATTTTATTAGTCTTGGATATTGCAAAAGTTGTTTTGTTCTTACAAAACCAAAACCACAAAAACCAAAAAAAGGTGATCAAACTGAATATGAGAAGGAACTATCTTTTTGGGAAAATGCAAACAAAATTTGTAAGAGTATTTTATTAAATGCTCTTTCAAATGAGTTATTTGATGTTTGTTGCCTAATGAAAGATGTTGTGGAGATTTGGAATGCTTTAAATAGGAACTACGTTATGGAGGATGCCAGAATGAAAAAGTATGTTATTGGGAATTTTTTGAATTTTCAAATGTCTGAAGATAAAGATGTATCCATGCAAATTCATGAGTATCATTTGGCGTTCTCCGAACTTAGGAAAGAATAGATGTTACTACCGAAACCATTTGTGGTGGGAGAACTAATTAAAAAATTACCGGAATCATAGAAGGATTACAAGAATACCATGAAACAGAAGAAGAAATTCATGAATTTGGAGGAGGTTATTGTTCACATAAGAATCCAGGAAAAGAACCAAATGCATGACAAAGCGGAGAAAGCTAAGGAGCTTCGCTACAAAGGCAAAATTGGTGGAAGGGAACAATAGTAACTATAATGATCGCAACGATCAAACAATCTATGTAAATGAGATTATGTGAAATTATTTAATAAAATGAGATTTTATTGGTAATTTGTGTTTTATGTGACTTATGGTCGTTATATGATCGTGATACAAGTTTTGTGTGCGTTTTTGAGTGTTTAAAGGGTAAATGTGAAAAATAAAATGTTTTCCAAGAAAAGACGTAAAAACACAATTCACACTAAAAATGCAAACTCATTTTTTTGAATTTTTGAATTACGACATCGTTTCTTCAAAAAAGGGGGATCAGTGGCGAAATCAGATTTTTAAAAATTGACAGTTGATTTTTCAGCAAACCGAGCGGGTTACGAAAACATAACAAAAAAAATTAGAAAACCTAACTGGATAAGAAAATGTTTAACTAGAATTAGTTGGACTAACTAAGCCTAATAATTAAGAGGCTTAATTAGCTAAGAAATTAGAAATTCATTAGGTTCAGCCAATGTTTGAGCCTAGGGTTTGAGAAGGTTTGGCTAAGGTTTAGTCAATGGAGAAACTAAGGGTTTAAGATGGTTTAGCTTAGGGTTGAGTCATGGATCAAGCCTTAGGGTTAACCCTAAGACTTGAAGCCAAAGCAAGCAAGGTTGATATTTATCCCATGTGGGATAAATACAGCCATGACTCACCTTATCAACTTGATAAAGTGAGGGCAAAATGGGCCATGTTGGCATGATTTTTGGTGCAAGGGGAGGGGAGGAATTGGTAAGTCATGATGCATGACTCACCACACCTAAGAAGTAGAAAATGATGATTAATATTTCATTAAGTGATTTTAGCCATTAAGCGACTATTAAGTGCCTTGAGTTAGTTTTAATTGTAGTTTGATTAGGCTAACTCAAGAGGGTGATTAGTAAGCTTTTAAACACGAGGGGGAAGACTTTGTGAGACTTAAGTTGGGTGACCAACTTGTAAGAAGTGGGAACTAGCTTTTATATAAGCAAACTCCATGTATCATCTCTTCACTTCGCAAGAAATTTCCTAATGGTTAGAGATAGAAGTTGAGGGCAAAAGATAGAGAGGGAAAAAAAAACAAGAGGGTCGGACCAAAGAGGAAAGGAAGGGTTAGATTAAAGCTTGATCCAAGATTAAGAAGAAGAAGAACGAAGAATGTAAGAACATCAAACTCATCTGTTTCATCTCTTTCTTTAAAAGCTTTCTAGCTTGTTAGAGAACTGTTTTGTTGGTGGCTATTGTTTGTGTTGTGAGATCATAGAAGGATATTGAAGAGATAATTTTTATGAGTTTTACATATGTTAAAACATCCTAAACATGTATGTTAAGTAAATAAAAGTATAAAACTTAAGCATAAACATGAGGATAGGAAAATAAGATAATATATAGTGGAATATAAGCGGACTTTAATACATGTTTGTTTATGTGTTGTGCAATGATTTTGGATTATGGAATCATAGTTATGTATGTTGTGAAAGTGTTCCAAGTGGAACGGAGGAAAAATACGCCATACCAAAGTTATGATAAAATTTTCCGTAAAAGATGTCAAACGTGAAAAACCCTACCTTGGTACCCTTTTTGAGCTAAGTGTACGGGTAGTTAACACTTCCAGAAAATTATTTCTTTCTAGGGGTTGTGTAGTTGGGTGAAAATATGAGTCGTAGGCTCAAGACAGGCTCAATCCGACTTTGGATGAGTAAGTTATGAAGTATATAAATTTAGACGTTAAAACGTCTTTAGGTGAAAAAGTGGCTCCTGAAGGGGTTTTGAGCCTATTTCCCGACAAGTTAGAAAGTCAGGAAAATTATTCTACTTGGGAGGATTTAAAAAGTATATGACAAGGAAGAAATAGACTCAAGAATGAACTCATTCCGATAAAGGAATAGAAAGTTACGCGACTCTAAAGTGGACATGTTGAGACTACTAGAAGAAAAAGTTAGAAAAATCTGAAATTTAATGTCAGCGCCGTCGCACTACCACTTAGCGCCATAGCACTGAGCCCTTGTATAAACAAGCGCCGCAACACTGAAATGGGCGTCGCAGTGCTATGTCTCTGTCTGCCCAAGAGTCACAACACTTCTGGCTAGCCCCGCAACGCTAGGCTACTGCAGTTGATAGTGAAAAGTGCTTACGTATTCGAGCTTCAGATGTTCGTATTCACTTTATACAATATCTATAATGATGAATTAAAGTATTTTTAAGCGTTAAAATGACAAGTTTACGTGATGTAAAACGTTTAGAAATCTTATGAGCTTTTTAAGTTATGTTAAAGCGTAATGCTTGAACATTAGCCAAACGATGGGGGATGAATGACATATAAGTGTCAGATAGTTAGGCTATTGATGTCCAGTTTAAGAAAGGAGTTTCAGTTCTTATGAAATTGACTTTATAGAAAGTGAAAAAGAATTAAAAGTAAACCATGAGTGACACTTATACTGGCTAATTGGTATGTATTATGTGCACTGAATGTGTAGGATTATTAAAGGGTGAGTAACGCTAGAGTTTTCAAGACTGATAAGGCAAGTATTCTAACTTCATTCAATCTTTATTTGAAAGTTGGTTTAAAGTATGTGGATGTATATTCTTATGAATAATCCTTATGTATGCTTTGGTTTGCACAATGTTTATCGATTGTGTAAACTTCAAACTTATACAAACTCTTTATTAGTTATATAGTATGCTATAATGAATAAATTTTTAATCTTTGTTATAATGCATTAATTGTTCAATTTTTCAAAGTTATGTATGGATGAAATGTTTAAGAAGTATGTCAATGCCATTTGTATCAGCTAGACAAATGTTAAAACCTTTCAATGATCTAGATATGATCTTTTGAATTATTATTGAGTTTAAGTAAAGCTTCCAAACCAATTTCTACTTGGTGTTGATTCAGTCTGAGAATGAACAACCCTAATATTGGGGAAAATGTTTTAATATTATTGGCATGAAATGTCGAGTGACATAAGAATGCAAAATAAGTCGTTCACCATGTAGTATTGATCAATACAGGGTACAATGGGTTGATCACCCAACGTGCCCGTAAGCTAAGATGGTTTACATCATAATAGTTGTTCGAAACCTTTTGAATGAAAATGAAAGTTCGAAGTCTTATGACCGCTTAGCTGAATTCAGTACGTCGTTTCAAAAATATGTTTTGAAAATAAAGGAAGTAATTTTCTATCTTTTGAGATCTCTTCACAACTTTTGTTCATTTGTTTAAGGTTTAGAAGTATGAAAGCATGATTCTTGATTTTGTTGTTTTATATGCAGCTGTTATACTTGTTGGTAATGTAAATGCTCATTCTTGCTTTAAATTAAATATTTTCAGCGAAAAATGAGTGTGTAGAAGGTTCTGTAAAGGACAAGGGAAAAGGCAAGATGAACGGATAGAAGGATATTTATTCTATCTATAATACATAGGATGATTGTAAATAATTACTATTTAATTATCATGTAAAGAAGATTTAAAGGTCTTAGAACCTGGGTATGTAATAATAGAACTATAATAGCTAGTAATTCTTTTTCTATTAGTATAAATGCATGGGTAGATGTACGTTTATGTTAGTACCGTGGAGCACCATATCCGGAGTTTAAAGGTACTTAGATTTGGGGGAGTCACAACAACAATGTCAATCGTCAATATGGAAACAACAATGGATGGAGGAAACATGACTTCAAGCATAACAACAACAATTGAGGATGGAACAACAACAACAACAACAACAAAAATGGAGATCTCAAGAAGCATAATCAAATTGGTAAGAAAAAAAGGTAATTATTTTGTTTGTGGTAACCTTAGACATCATGTTGTGCAATGCAGACACAGGAAGAGGAACGCCAAACCTGCCCCCACCAAATGCAAAATTGTTATGACATGAATTTTTCAAGCTTTAAAGTTCGATATTGATGAACTATTTAAGAAGTACGTCGATGCCATTTGATTTCAGCTAGACAGAATGTGAAGTCTTTTATTGGTTTCTTTATAAATCTTTGAAATATTATTGATGATAATTAGAGTTATCCAAACCAAATTATTTTGGTGCGGATTTAGAACTAAGACTAAGAATGAACAACCCTATTATTGGGGAAAGTTTTTAGTTGGATATTCTGGTAGACCCAAGAGGCGGTCAAAACAAACGCATATAGTCATTTAGTATGTAGTGTTGATCAACATAGGGTATAAAGGATTTATCACCCAACGTGCCCGTAAGTTATGATGGCTTACAATTGAATTATTGTTAAACCTTTTCAAAAGTACGAAAAAGAAAGTTATTGTTCTTATGACCGCTCAACATGAAATAGGTATGTTGTTTCAAAAATATTTTAAAACAAAAAGAAGTTATTATTCTTGTTATTCGAGACTACTTCACAACTATTATTCATCAGTTGTTGAAGGTTTAAGAGTATGACTGCATGATTCTTGATTTTGTTATTATTACAACTATTATACTTGTTGGGCATAAAAAATGCTCATTCTTGATTTAAAAGTATATATTTTCAGCAAAGCCTGAATGTGTAAAAGGTTTCGATAAAGACAAAGGGAAAGGCAAGATGAACGAGTAAAAGAAATGGAACACTATTTGTAATAGTTAGAAGTAATGTAATATTTACTATGTAAATTACCATATTTTGAAGATTTAAAGGTCATAGAACTTGGGATTGTAAGAATGTTTGTAATAGTTAGTAATTAATTTCATGTTATGACGGTTATATATGTGACAATCCAATATTTTAGTAATTGTAATTTAAAATATTTATTAAATGAAATAAATATTTTATTGATGTGGTTATTATTAGTAAATATTTATGACTAGATAATATTCTAAATTAAATTAATTTATAATTTAGAGAGTTGTAATATAACATGAGATGTTATATTATTGTTTTAATTTAATAATTTAAGATGGTATGATAAGTTATTAAATAAAAATTATAATGAGATTATAATTTTGTGATATTTGTTTAAGTAAAATATTTATTTTAAATACAGTATGTTTAATTAATTTATTTGATTATTATTGGATATGGAAATCCAAATAAATAATATGTGATTATAAATTATAAACTAAATTGTTTATTAAAATAAATTAATGGAGTTTAATTTAGTTTTTGCCAAACAAGGCTTAAAATATTAAGTCTTTAATATTTAAAGGGTTTTGCCAAACAAAGCCTTATGGTTTTTGAATTTTTAATTTTTGAATTTGTAAATAATATAAATAAAATAAATATAATAATAAATTTAATATATTTATAATCTATACGTTATATGTTGTAACTGATTAGGCTCATTATGACCATATCAGTTTTCTTTTATAATTACGCATACATGGTTATCAGTTTTGGGTTATACGCATACTAGTGTTTCTAAGCCCAAGATTACAGAGAACTTGAGAGAGATTGAGAAGAAACCTAAGAATTTTAAGGTGATTATCAGTTGATTAGCAAGGATTATCTTAGCAAATTGAAGGTAATTTCATAATTTTAGTATTACATATGCATATATGTTCTAATATGTTTTACGTTATGTATTTTTATCCTCTGTGAATTCAAAATTTTAAGTTGATGATTATACAAATGAGTACTTGCAGTTGTAGGTGTTTATGATGATTAGAGTTTGTGTTTAAACAGAAATTCTATGCTAATTACAGTTAAAGGTAGGAAAAATAATGACAGTGTTTGTATTTTTCATATGGCTTATGTAAGTACCAATTTTAGTGGTCAATCCGTATGGTAAACTGTAAATTGGGTCTTGTTTATGCTAGTTCGTTAAGAAACAAAGAAAAAGTAGTTCGAACAAAGTGATTTGGTGAAGAATTGAGATTACAGTGATGATTTTTAGCTAAGGAACTCAAAAATGAAGTTTTAAATGAAAATATGGAATTTGAGGAAATTAAACTAGTATAATTGTTGATAAATTGTTCTATGTTGAGGAATATGTTAGCAAACATGTTTGTGATAATTCTATATCATTTGTACGTATTAATATTACTGTTTGGTGGGTGAAATTTGTGTTTGTTGGGCTAAAGTCGGCTACTGTTCACTGCTGTCTCTGGTTCTATCTGTGCACTGGCACAGCTGCGCCGGTGCCAAGGCCAGAAACGGCGCAGCTGCGCCGGTCCCAGGCTTGTGTATGGCGCAGCTGCGCCATACCCTATCCTGAGACAGTGAAGTCTACTACTGCGGCAGACCTTGGGATACCACTATAACTTAGTTTAATGGTGTGTTAAAGTAACAAGCATGTAGTAAGAAGGGTAAAACAGAATCGTGATATGTCATTGATAAATTCAAAGTGGCAAAAAGGATCAAACGTATTAACAGATTGTGAGACCTCCATATGTAAAAATATGACCAAAGTTATAAAGCATGATAAATACATAACCTTTTATGCTTTAATTTCATGGAAAGTCATGAACTAAAACTTGTAAAAATAAACTCAAGAATGGTCATATGCTTATGTAAGAACCTGTAACATGTATGTATGTTAAAGTATAAGTGAATAGGTGTGTTAGAGTTGGACAGAAATAGAAAGTGCAAGCTCAACCCTGGTCTGGCCAGGGGAAACCGCAGCTGCGCCGTCCTTAAACCTAACCAGGGCGCAGCTGCGCCACAGGGCAATGTTGCCTTATTATTTTAACTGTGAATCCAGACCTTAAAGCATGTAGGTTTGAATGTCTAAAGCTATAATACTTGATATAGATGATATTTTAAGCATAAGAGCATGTAATGGTTATATAAAACACATAGTAGTTAAATTTTCAAAATGCAAGAACTTTGCGAATCATGCATCTTTGAGTTTGAAATGTTTAACGAACACATAACGAGTCAAGTGTGTAATAGATATATATATATATATATATATATATATATATATATATATATATATATATATATATATATATATATATATATATATATATATATATGAACATTGATGTAAAGTACGAGTGGTTAAGGTATACCTATACATACCTACCTATTCTAAGTGTATAATGAGAAAGTGAAATGTAGGTTTTACAAACCTAGTTAGGAAATAATGTAACATTATTATTATATTAAGAATGTATGAAATATATGACTAGTGGATGTGAATCAATGATTATATAATTGTGTAGGAATACACGAAGTGCAGATACGCGTTAAGTAGTTAAGTTTTAGTTCATAAACTACGAATCAGGAAAGTCTTTCAGTTCCTATTTGTTATGTGAACTTGATGATAAACTGTTTTAAATATTTGTTGCAAAGAGCATGATGTGCTCTATATATATTGAAAGTATGAAACGTTAAAGTCAATTTATGACTACGTTGATTGAATAATGAATATTGATTGAGTAAGGAACTCAATCTTTATACTTGTTATATGAAATGCCACATGTATGTTGTGTTAGTCCAATGTTTATGAGATATATGTTGAGTATGTTATTATGTGCTATGTGATGAATGAAAACTGTTAGATTTTGCTGGGCTGTCGAGCTCAACCTTGTAAATAACCATTTTTACAGGTTAAAGATTTAAGGTAAAGATATGTGCTACGTGAATTATAGAGATCCATATTCACGAAGATTACTTATGTTTTATGGGAAATGTATTTAATATTTTGAATATAACATGTTGTTGAATTGTAAGTTGAGCTATCCGGTGTATATGGATATCTATTTATGATGTAAGACTTTGTATAGTCATTTTTTTTGTAACGATTCATGATATAAATTTGAATCGAAGAGATGTAATGTAAAGATTGCGATTTAGAAAAATAAAGAAGGAAATGTATAAAAGTTTTAAATATTCCGCATTTATAGTAATTTTAATATCGAATAATGATGTAAAGATAGATTAAAGTTGTATTGTTAACGATCGAGAAGGAGAATATTATTATATGAATTTTGGGATCGTTACAATATAGATGAATGTATGTGGTGTTTAGTACAGTGTACCACCATATCTTGATTTCAAGGTACTTAGATTTGGGGTTGTCATAGTGTTGCATATAGATTTTTTGTTATTAAAAGTGATGTGTTGGATATTAATATTGTGCTTGAAGCTAAGAATGCCGAATTTTTTGAAAATAATTTTCCTATTTTAAAAAATGCTACTCATCATAGACTTGAGTTTGTTGGGAGTTACATATTTAAATTTGATGTTGGAATAAATAAATATGCATGCATTTTCAAAAGATTTAAAGTCCTTATTAAATCATATGTACAAGGACTTATATTAAAAATCAAAATAAGTTGTTCTGAGCTTAATGTTTATCTTTTTGTAAAATCTCTTGTAGTAGAAAGATCAAACTTGTTAGGTTGATCTTATGAGGTGTAATAGATAGGCAGAACAAAATCGTGGAGATTGTAGAAGCCAGAATCATAGTCTGCTGAGCAAGCCTATCAGAATTGTGAAGCAATTTGCTGAGTGCCTGTCAAGTCAAGTCAAAATCGTAGGCACTACTCTAAATCGTGGAGTCCTCAAAGCATTAAGATCGTAGTCATTCAAGCACTATCAAAACTAAGGCAAAATCATATAGTACTCTACGATTCTCATCAGAGGCTGACAAGTATAAATCGCCTGCAATCACTTATTATCAGACCACGATCGTAGTACTCATTAGTAAGCATCAAAATAGTTGAAGATCGAGTCTAATAAACAAAAATGCCTGACATCATTAACTGACATTTGAACGTTGATATGATTGAGAAACCAAATGCCCTCACCAACATCATTGGTTAAATCAAAGAATCAAAAAGTAAGAAGAAACGTGTCTACCAACTAGTCTGCTTATAGTGATGTTTCAGAGGTGTTAGGTGGGAAAGCAGACTGTTGTGTCAGGCATGTCAAAAAGAAGCTTTCACATCATCCTAGTGCTCTGAATGCCCAAAGCATTAAATGCTCAAATGGAAGCCTCTCAACGCGAAGATTTCAAAGGCTCCTATATAAGGCTAACAGATTGAAGATGTCAGATAAGTAAGAAGCAGGAAGCAAGAAGCAAGAAACAAGAACGTAAAAGAAAATCACAAGAACATCTGACAAATCTTTACTCCACGATTCAACAAAATCTTGCTTCGCTACTAAGTTCATTAAAACTTGGGCTTAAGGCAACTTAGTAGCACAACAACAACAACCTCAATTACACTCATTGCGGAGCTGCCAAACCTGCTAGGTTTAAAGAGTATTTAGTGTACTAACATTCCAAGTCTGCTGGACTTGAAGATTTCTTTGTGAACTAGCTTTCCCAGATTGCTGGTCTTGAAGGAATCTCAGTGATTCGAAGATTGTATCAATATCCTTAGTGGATTTCCTACTCGTGGAGTAGAAGAGTGGACTAAGAGTCTTGAGTGCTCTGAACCACTTAAAACAATGTGTCATTTACTTTCCGTCTCTTTAACTTCAATATTTGCTATAATTGTTGTTAAAGTTATATATTCTGTTTTATCTTAAAGGGGATAATTAATTCATACATTCCTTTGTGGTTAATTAATTATTTAATTAACAAATATGTTAATTAGTTACTCTTTGAAAAGAAAAAGATTTTAAATATCTATTCAACCCCCCCCCTAGATAACTTTCGTGCATCTGGGAATTAAGAATTGGTATCAGAGCAGGTTCTCTAATCTAAAGCCCGCAAAGCTCAAATAGATCATGGCATACATCGTGAGCGAATCAAAGTTTGGTGGAGGCAGCAAGCCACCAATGTGCAACAAAGACAAATTTGCCAACTGGAAGGTTTGAATACTAGCTTTCATGGACTCAATAGATGATGATCTATTTGAGACAGTATTGAATGGGCCCTACATTCCAACAAAGCTTGCACCAACCCCTGATGATCCAAATAGAACGCATATTAAGATAAAGTCGGAATGGACTGATAATGAAAGAAATGTTGTCCAACTTGACAAAAAGGCTAAGAACATTTTCTTCAAGTCTTTAGAAGATGACTTATTTGAAAATGTAGTCAACTGCAAGACTGTAAAAGAAATATAGGAAGCTCTACTCATCATGCATGAAGGAACGGAAGAAGTCAGAGAGAATAAGCAGTCTCTACTCACCCTACAGTACGAGATGTTCGCTCATATACCCGGAGAAAACATTAATTCAATTTAAGAAAGATTTAATGTTTTGCTCAACTCTCTCCGATCCTATGGAAAGATTTATCCCAACAAGGATCTCATTATCAAGTTCATGAGAGCCTTACCAAGCAAGTGGGATGCAAAGACAACAGTCATCAGAGAATCAAAGAATCTTCATGAGATGACAGTGAAATAACTATATGGAAATCTTCTCACCTATAAAATGGAGTTGATTCAACGTGCAGAAACTCTATCA
Organism: Panax notoginseng; assembly: GCA_016801055.1. Lineage (NCBI taxonomy): Eukaryota > Viridiplantae > Streptophyta > Magnoliopsida > Apiales > Araliaceae > Panax > Panax notoginseng. The sequence continues at coordinate 147,260,353 of CM029018.1, read as the reverse complement.
AAAGGAAAAAGGAGTGGCTCTCAAAGCAACAGAAGCCACCTCTAAGGCTTGAGTCAATGATGAGTCTGTCACTGAAGAAGACGATGATGAAGATGTTGCTATGCTGGTCAGAAAGCTTAAAAGATTCATGCGTAAAGGCAGAAGCAGCAAACCAATGAGATTTAACAACATAAATAACCAGGAGCAGACTAAAGACCTGTGCTACAACTGTAAGAAGCCAAGTCAATACATTGCTGACTGCAACAAACCTCTTAGAGAAAAACTAAAGAAGAAGTCAAACCCGAGCAAAGAATTCAAAGTTTATAATAAGCCTCAGAAGAAAGACAAAGGCCTGCTAGCTGGAGGATCATGGAGTGACTCAGAAAATGATACAAACTCTTAGTCAAGTGAAGATGGCGAACCTCAAGTGGCCAACCTATGTTTGATGGCCAAGGAATCCAAAGACAAAATGCATTGTAATCAGTATTGATGAGGTATTTGATTTTAACTCTCCTGATGTGAATATTGATGATTTAAGATATGTGTTACATGATATAACCTCTATTCTACATCAATACATTAAATGATTCAGAGTCTTATCGAAAGACTATACTCTTCTTCAACAAAAGAAGAAAAAGTTCAAGCATTACTGGAGACAGTTCTGCTAAGCACTTCCTCTCTCTCTAATCTTGAAGCTGAGAAAAAGAATTTGAGACAGACAAATGAGCTAAGTGCACAAAGAGATTTGAATCTAGCTTCTAAGATTAAGGAGTTAGAGAAAATGATCAACATGTGGAACAAGTCTTCTTCATCTATGGACTCTTTGATCGCTAGTTAGAGGAATTCTTCTGATCGATCAGGTCTAGGTTTTGAGGACTCTCACTCATAATCAAATGTGGAAAAGACATTGGAAACTAGCACTAGCAATGTTTCTAATCTCAATAGAAGTATTAATTTTGTGAAATCCATATAAAGTGTTGAACCAATGAATCATTGTTCTTCTGATCTAAGTAATGTCCTTAGACATAACGGATCTCGTGTTGGTCTAGGATTCAGAAAAATCAAGAGTAAATTAAATGCTACTCTCCAACCTCGAAGGATCGTGGAGTCTAATAAAACCAGCTCCATGAACCAAACAGGAAGGAATCGTAGACTTAAGGTGTACTATACAAAATTTTTGAATCATAGAACAATATGGAAAACGGAGAAGTATTGGGATAAGGTTATCGCATATCCATATATGTCCATGATAAGAAAGAATCCACACACACACACACAAGCATGCATCATACTAGATGTTTTATATGTGAAATATATGTTCACAAAGCTGCAGCATGTTATTAGAATCTTATAAATCATAGACCTAAAATCAAACAAATTTGGGTCCCCAAGGGAAATAACAAGGAAGGACCCAAGCAAGTCTGGGTACCAAAATGAAAGCTAAATTTTACTACAGGTACAAAGCTCCACTATGACAACCTGGTACCTTGATAGTGGATGCTCAAGGCATATGACTGGATACAAAGTTATTCTTTCTAACTTCAAAGAAAATGAGGGTCCAACAGTCATTTATGGTGGCAACGGCTCTGGCAAAACCAAAGGATGTGGCTCAGCTGGAAATGGTGATGTGTCTTTTAACAAAGTAGCTTATGTTGAAAGTTCAAAGCATAATCTCTTAAGCATTATCTAACTTTGTGACAAAGGACATCAAGTCACCTTCCTCAACAATTAATGTTAAGTCAAATATTTAAAGACCTCTTCTCTAAAGCTCACTAGAACTAGAGAAGGAAATTTCTATGTTGTCAACCTTGCTAAATTAAATCCTGATGAGACAATATGTTTCCTTGCCAAAGCCTCTGAAGAAATCAGCTGGTTATGGCATAGAAGACTGTCTCATCTAAACTTCAAAGGCATGTCGAAACTGGCCTCCAAAGACCTTCTAGCAGGATTACCGAAATTCAACTTCGTCAAAGAAAGACCCTGTAAAGCTTGTCAACTAGGAAAGAAAACAAAGAGCTCATTCAAAGGCAAAGCATTCAACTCTATTAATAAGCCCTTGGAGTTACTTCACATGGACCTCTTTGAGGCTATCCCTACTGTAAGTCTTGGAGGGATGAGATACTCACTGGCGATAGTAGACGACTACACCAGCTACACATGGATATTCTTTCTGAGTTCTAAAAACGAAACTTGCTCTCAACTTATCAAGTTGTTCAAGCTAGTTATGAATGATAAAAGAGAAAAGATCAAGGCCATCAGAAGTGATCATGGAAGAGAATTCAACTTCTAAGAGATGGACAAGTTCTGTGAAGATAATGACATTTACCACAACTTTTTAGCTCCAAGAACTCCATAGAAAAATGAGGTAGCTGAGAGAAAGAATAGAACCTTGATTGAGGCAGGAATAACACTACTGGCAGCAACTCTCCTACCTAAATACTTCTGGGCAGAAGCTATCAACACGGTTTTCTACACCCATAACAAATCTATTATTCATCCTACGCTCAAAAAGACCCTTTATGAGCTATGGAAAGAAAGAAAGCCAAATGTCAGCTATTTCCATGCTTTTGGTTGTACTTGCCACATTCTCAACAATGGAAAATAATGTCTGACTAAGTTCTAACCAAAGTCGGATGAGTGAATCTTTCTTGGGTATGACACAGATAGCAAAGCCTATAAGGTGTTTAATAAGAAAACTCCGAGTGTTGAAGTCTCTATTCATGTCATCTTTGATGAAACAGACTCATCAGGAAAGTCTGTACCACTCAACTCCACAACCGACGAACCATACACCACAATCGAAGTGGTTAAGCCAGTCACCATGATCGTAGGCTTAGAAGAAGGAATCGTGGAGCACAGAGAAGCAATCATAGAAGACAATGCTCTAGACAATGTGCATCTAAAACAAGGAGCTGAAGTCAATCTTGAAGAATTTAGACAAGAAGGCACAAGAACTGACGTTCCAACAGGAAGAAAACGGGTGAGAGATCACACACAAGACTTGATTATTGGAGATCCAAATATAAGAATTAAGACTAGGTCAGCTACTCAAAATGAGTGTTTCTACCTGAGCTTTCTATCGCAGATGGAACCTAAGAAGATAGAGGAAGCCTTGGAAGATTCAAGCTGGATTGAAGCTATGCAGGAGGAACTAAATAAATTTGAAAGAAGCAGAGTGTGGAGAATAGTTCTAAGACTAAATCACCAACCAGTCATCGACACCAAATGGGTATTCAGAAACATGATGGATGAAGATGGGGTGATCACAAGGAACAAGGCAAGAATTTTAACAAAAGGTTACTCTCAAGAAGAAGGCATCAACTATGACGAGACCTTTGCTCCTGTTGCCATACTAGAAGCAATCAAAATATTTCTTGCCTATGATGCACATATGAAGTTCAAAGTCTTTCAAATGGATGTCAAAAGTGCATATCTGAATGAAGATCTTTAAGAAAAAGTCTATAAGGAACAACCCCCAGGTTTTATCAATCCAACATTCTCTAATTATGTTTATAGATTATATAAAGCACGATATGGACTAAAATAAGCACCTAGAGAATGGTATAAAATACTAAAAAACTATATTATTGAAAAGGGGTTCTCTAGAGGAAGAGTAGACACCACACTATTTCTTAAGAAGCACAAAGATAAAGATCTATTAGTACAAATATATGTAGATGACATTATTTTTGGTTTTACTGATAAAAAGCTATGTGAGAGATTTGCCAAGCTTATGCAGAGTAAATTTGAAAAGAGCATGATGGGTGAACTGAATTTTTTCTTTGGATTTCAAGTGAAGCAAAATAATGAAGGTATCTTTATCAATCAAGCCAAATATATCAAAGACTTACTTAAAAAGTACGGCATGGAATCAGCTTCCCCCATGAGAACTCCAATTGCACCAACCACTAAGCTTGAAAAAAATGAGAAAGGTAAATGTTTTGAAATTACTAAATACAGAGGTATGATAGGTTCTCATATTTACTTAATTGCTAGTAGACCAGACATCATGTTTGCTACATATATATGTGATAGATTTCAAGCTAACCCTAAGGAGTCACACTTAACTACTGTGAAAGAATTTTCAGGTATATCAAAGGCACACCTCATTTGGGGTTGTGGTATCCCAAGGAGTCTTCATTTGAATTAATAGGATACTCAGATGCTGATTTTGCAGGTTATAAAATTGATAGAAAGAGTACAAGTGGCACTTGTCAATTACTAGGAAATAGGCTCGTGTCTTGGTTTAGCAAATAGCAAAACTCTGTATCAACCTCAACAGCAGAAGCTGAATATATAGTAGCTAGTAGTTGTTGTGCCCAAATCCTATGGATGAAAAATCAGCTAGCTGACTATGGGTTTAATTTCAAATCAATTCTTGTTTACTGTGATAATACAAGTGCTATAGCTATAACTCATAATCATGTCATGCGTTCTAGGACAAAGCATATTGAGATAAGATATCATTTCATTAGGGATCAAGTTCAAAATGGAAATATTTATCTTCACTATATCCCAACTGAAAATTAACTTGCTAATGTGTTTACAAATTCTTTAGATGCATCAAGATTTAATAAGTTAATAAGTGAGTTAGGAATGCTTAATTTACAACTATAGTACTATCTTTTAGAAAATACTAACTTTGTAGGAAGAAAGTCATTGACCGATTGTGGAGTAATACTCATCGATCGTAGACTTCAAAAGGAAACACAAGCTTAAGGGGAGATAAGGGAAAATAGTCTTATCCTCCTAACTAAAAGTTCGTGGCCCGACTCAGCAAAAATTTTAAAAAAAAGTTTCAAACACTCTTTAAATCATCGTTTCTTTATTTTAAACTCTCATATGAATTTCAAACGCTTTCTCTCTTTGTCTCTCGCTAGAAACCTATATTTGAGTTACAGAACACTCAGTTAATCTTAATTGTTTCAGGAAAATCCAAGAAATTAATGGCATCTTCAACTATGATTCCTAAACACCATCCATGCTTCAAAGAATTCAAAGAAGCTGAGCCAAAATTCCATAAGATTCTCTCATTGCTAAAAAAAGCATGACTTCATGAAGCTCTGGGGACCAACATAAGAATTTGCCCCAAATTGGCGAGGGAGTTCTACACCAATGGAGTCTACAAAGATGGCGTCCTTACTACAAAGGTTAAAGACGTGACAATTTGACTGGAAGCTGCTGACATAAATCAAGCCTTAGGTTTTAAATCTAAGGGCCTTACTTCTTTAAGCTTCATCGACTTCAACAAGGGACTAAAGAGGATGCATCACGAAAAGAACCAGAATCTAAAGGGGTGCAAAAAGAAGGAGTTTCCCCAAAAGTACGAGTTCCTGGCTAATATTGTTGGGAAATGTATCTGTTACAAGAATTTTGGTCACGATTCTGTCAACGAGGTGCAACTAAAGCTCATGACAGCAATCTGCTTCAAGTCTTAGCTAAACTATGGAACTCTTCTTCTGTAGTGGATCGGGAAGTGGATTCTTAGCTCTAAGAAAGCAACGAGCACGAGCAAAATGTTCTATGGAAGATTTATTAGCATTATTCTCCAATCAGCTCTGGGAGATAATATTGAAGATCATGAAGGTGAACCTCTGAATGCCAACAAGAGAATGACCCAACAGCTCTTTGTAAACTGGAAAAGAAATCCAACTGAGAATGTGAAGAATTAACAATCTGAGTCTAGTGAAAGGAATAGGGAGGTTATGAAACCTTTTCTACATGGACACTTATCTGTTGCGAGGGAAGTTAAAGAAGAAGTAAACCAGGAGCCCTCTGCACTGGTCAGGAGAAACAAGGGAAAGAGGAAGTTGCAGACCGTTGTTCAGATGGCAGAAGAGCCTCAAGGATCGACAACTGAAGTACCTCAAGGATCTGATCCTGAACTCTATGGCCAATCTCTTGCAAAGAAATTTCTTAAGATGAAGATCAGCTCAAGAAGAAGAAGAAGAAGAAAAAGAAAAGAAACAAACTGAAGAAGAAGTTGAAGAAAAGTCGACTCTGTCTCAAATGTTTTCAAAGGAAGGAAAAAGCAGCCTGCTTTTAAATAAGTCCTCCCTGATCACGATCGTGGAGAATAAAAGCACGACGATCATGGAGTCAAGAATTGCTAGCCAATCAGAAGATAATATTGGGATAATGACTCAGCCTAAACAGATAAGTGTTGTTGCAAATGAACAACTTGATGGAGAGACAGCTGAACCTGAGCTTAGAAGAGTGAAGAGAAAGCTAATAAAAAAGACCGATCTTGAGCTTAAGGAAGCAATGTTGAAGATTAAGGAAGAAGAAATGAGAATGATGGAACATACAAAGAGGATCGTGTCTCCAAACTCTAGTTCTCGCAATGAGTCCTTGGAACAAAACAGAATAATTGAAATAGTAATTGCCACCACCAATAATGCAGTCAGTCACCAAGTTTTTATTCCTACTCAAGAGGAACAACAAGAAGATTATGAGCAGAGTCATGCTCATACTGAGGGGAGACCTTCGAATTTCCTGAGTCAAAAAATGCTCCAGCTGAGGGGGAGCAATCAGAAGCTCATCATGAAGCCCCCTCTACCCCTAAAGAAATGGTGGAGATTCTTGATAAAGAAGAGAAGAGAAGAAGAGGAAGAAGTATAAATCATTGATGAATTTAGGAGTGAAGAAATGAGCATCAACTATAACAGAATATTCTCCTACCTGCCCATGTTGCTCTTCCACAGAGCCCTACTTTTCAATTCTTGGGATTATATGTTCTAGACATTCAAAGCCTATACAATAGTATCTGTGCTCGCCCAAGAATACCCAAGGAACCTCAACTTTGCCAAAAATTTAATTACCAATCATGCATCTTCTATCCCTGAACAAAAGGTATACTTCATTTCCACTTCCTTCAAGTTAAATCACTTTCCATCATTAAATTTCTATTAATTTGATGATTTGCCTAGGTGGATCGAGGTTATTCCTAACCCACAAAACTAGTTTCCAGTTACAGAGTCCCAACACTCTATGATTGATGAACCAAATGAATCACTCATTCCAATTGTGGTACATCCTTCTCACACCGCGATCGTAGACTTTCTTGACACCACTAAGATAGATCAAAATGATAACTCATCTTTTGACCAACCAATAAATGACTCAATAACTCATTCTAACGTTCCTTCATCCACAAATAATGATTACTTCAATCTAGTTCTTACTCTCTCAAACTTACAAAAATAGAAGAAAAAAACCTCTTCTTCTGGCATTCAAAAAATAATCGACCATCTCACTCTACTTCCCACCAAGGATGAGTTAACTGAATTTTCAGAGAAAATGGCCAAAGAGATGGAAGAAAACCTTGAGGCCCACTCTCTTATTATTCATCAACGGTTTAATAACTTGATCGATGCTGCCAACACTCTTCTTGATAATTTAGAATTTGAGCTCACCAAGAAATTAAAGGCTATCATAAAGGAGATGATAAAGAGCATAAAGGAAAGGGATCAACTTCACTTCCACTCTACGAACAAACATAAGGAAGCAGTTCTCATTCTTCAAAAGACTCAGGAGGGGCAGAACAAGCTCGTTACAAAAAATCCCATAAGCTTGCATTCCTCCCTGACTGAATTTAAAGAGTACTCCATAACTCAGATAAGGCAGACAAATAATCTCTTGGTCAGCATTATCAACAAAACGTCGAGACAGATGCTATGGTCCAAGAGAATAGTAATGACATTGCTCAGTCGCGCACTCAACTACACGAACTGGTGCAAGAAATGAATCATCTTTCTCAAGACATTTGAACCCTAGATGCTGACATAAAGAGGGAGAATACTGAGAAAAGTAAAGGGAAACAAGTTTCACTTTCCTCAAAAATGAATCAGCCTCCAAGAGTAGCAGAACGTCAATTAATACTAATGGCAAGTTAAGGTCCCACTCATTTCAGTCAGCAAGGAGTATCTCACACTGGCCTAAGCATGCCCATTGGAGATCCTGCCTTCATGAATAAACATGATCATAATGAACCTCTAGAGCAACGTGAGCTGGAAGAAATTGTAAGGCGTAATGAGTCTAGCAGGAAAAGAAGGGAATACAAATATGCGCATCTTCCGAGATTTAAGAAACCTAGAAGATAAGTTTCTATCTTTATTTGATTTATCAATTTTGAATTGTAATTTTCTTGAAAAACATCAATAAATTCATGATTATCTTCTAGAGATTCTGTTCCTCACTGATCATTAAGTCATGTTTATTTTTAAGGAACTTGCATTAGAAATTGATGGTATGATGTAAATCTACTTGGTTATGTCAACATCAAATAGGGGGAGATTATTGGGAGTTGCGAATTTAAATTTGATGTTGGAATAAATAAATGTGCATGCATTATCAAAAGATGTAAAGTCCTTATCAGATCATATGTACAAGGACTTAGATTAAAAATCAAAATTGTTAAGTTGATCTTAGCTTAATGTTTATTTTTTGTAAAATTTCTTATAGTAGAAAGATTAAACTTGCTAGGTTGATTTTATGAGGTGTAATAGATAGGCAGCAAAAAATTGTGGAGATTACAGAAGCTAAAATTGTAGTCTGCTAAGCAAGCCTATTAGAATCGTGAAGCAATTTGCCAAGTGCTTGTCAAGTCAAGTCAAAATCGTAGGCACTACTCTAAATCGTGGAGTCCTTAGAGCATCAAGATCGTAGTCAGTCAAGCGCTGTCAAAACTAAGACAAAATTCTTAGAGTACTCTACGATTCTCATCAGAGGCTGACAAGTATAAATAGCCTGCAAGCACTTATAATCAGACCACGATTGTAGTGCTCATCAGTAAGCATCAAAATAGTTGAAGATCGAGTCTGATAAATAAAAATGTCTGACATCATCAACTGATATTTGAACATTGATATGATTGAGAAACCCAATGCCCTCACCAACATCCTTTGTAAGACCCCAAATTTTATGAAATGAAAGTATTCAATTTTTCTATAATTATTATTCTATTTAGTAAATGGTTAAATTGATAAAAGGTTAAAGTTAAGGGTGATATTTGAAAATTTTGCAAAGAAAGCAAGTTGATATAAAATATTCGTTGTGTCGAGGAATATTCGTACAACGACATAATCATATGTGAACCCCACAACGGATGTATTGTCGTAGTTAGAAAACGACAGAATTATCTTTTTATAAAAATAACGACGAAAGTGTTACCGATAAAATTGTTGAACTACCCAGTAGTAAAAGTACAGTAATACGTGTGGTTGCATAGTAGCACACGGTATTGATCATTGATGCTTACGTAAGAAGTCACTCTGTTATACTCAATTATTGCTACAGTAATTGCTGCATCATATCTCTCATATTATTGATTCAATTATTGTTACAGTATCATCTGCATAATATTTTATATTATTAAATCAATAATTGAGACGACAAAGTTATTCATATTATTATTTGTAATATTGACGATGTCTACAAATTTCTATCAAGGAGAGGTTTGGTCACCTAATTGCGCGCTAATAGGGAGAAATCCTTATCGGAAAGCCCCTTCTTTCCTGGGAATGATCTGGTTGTTAAATATTGTGAGTTATAATATTAATGATAAATAAGTTAATGTTGATTAAAGATGAAATTGATAGTTCAATTGTGTTGGGTGTTCGGGAGCATTTTACTGACCTGCATTTGGGCCGAAGGCTTGAGACTAGAAGGTGGTGTTAAGTCCAATGGGCCGAGGCCTTGAAGGGTGTTAAAGGGGTTTGGCCATCCCGAGTCCTCTGGACTGGGGTCTCAATCGAAATATGGCTTTCGGGTTCGGGTATCCGAGCCTTTTGGGCCGGAACCCTGTTCTGGAAGTAAGCATTCGGGGTCGGGCCTTCGAGTCCTCCAGGCCGAAGCCCGAACCAAGTAACGGGCTCGGTGGGATTGGGCCTGTGCAGTGGGCTGTCCTGCGTGCAAAGTCTACAGACCAGGCCGTATTTGACTAAGGTAACTCCAGAGGTGGTGTTGGAGTTGGATTCTACTTCCATCTTTTAAGGAGGTTGTGTTGGACCCAAATATTGGTAACCTACCATATTTAGGAGTCCCAATCTGACTCGAAGAAGGATTCTAAGGTGGTGAGAATACTATAAATGCAAGGCCAAGATTATAATTAATAGGTAATACCTACTTTTGAGCACTAAACACTTAGCCTCCATTGTTAAACCTTGTCAACCGCCTGTGCTCATTCTCACACCGGAGCTATCCCCCGGTGGCACAAGTCGTAAAGCTTCTGTGTGATCTGTTATTATGCAGGTTCTAGCGCGAGGATTCTGTGATTGGATGCGTCGGCGAAACTTGGCGTTAACATTGGCGCTAGAAAGAGGGCTTTTAGTGCTTAATCAATCACAATTAAACTTTTCCGGCAGCAGGCTATGGCGAGTAAGGCGAATAATGTCTCTGCCTAGGAAAAGGCGAAGACCCAGCAGTCACACCAAACCACACAGGTGAGGGGGTCGGTGAAGGATTGCCTGGGGTCCAGAATTTTAGAAGTAGAGGAGGTGCCGGCTCCTTCTCTTCGACGAAAACTCTTCCACGACAGCCATCATACCCCCAACCACGCTAGTCATGCGGATGAGAACCAATCTTGGGCACTGGAGGTACATGAAAAGACCCGAAGAGAGGACAACCGAGATCAGAGGGAATTCATCTTGCAGAAGAAGATGCAACAGAATAAGGACGCCATGATGGCCCTACGACTTCAGCAGGATGAACTTGAACAGTAGATGGCAAAGGTGGCTGATGAGCAGGAGGCATCCTCAAAAAGGCGCAGACATAGGAGCCGATCTCGGTCACCTCGACGGGAAGAGGCATGAGGAGAAAGGAGCCGACACCGAAGTCGCTCGCGGGACGGACGAAGCAGAAGGAGAAGCCATTCGGTTGAAAAAGCACCAGTGCATCAAGGTCGATCAGGACAGAGGAGGAGGGACGCGTCTCCCGAATACGAGAGGGACAGACACGTATCGTCCCCTCGTAAAGAGGAGATCGACCCCCTCGCTCGAAGGGTGGATGAATTGGAGAAGTTGTTGTTGGCGAAGAATTCGGTGGGTACGCCTTCGGCTTGCGTTGGGTCACCCTTCTCGCCAGAAATCAATCTTGTGACGGCTGACCCCAAAAAGAAGATGCCCCCAATAGAGACCTATGATGGGCTAGGGGATCCGTATGACCACTCAGACGGGTATGACAGGCTGATGACATACTACGGCCATTCTGATGCAGCCAAGTGTCACATGTTCGCGACAACTCTGAAGAAGAGCGCCCGAGAATGGATGGGGACCTTGGCGGCGGGGTCAATCAATTCATGGAATGACCTTTGGGAGAAGTTTCATGCCCACTTCGGGAGCAACAAGAGGAGAAAAAAGATCACAGCTTCCCTCATACAGGTCAGACAGAAGTCGGATGAAAGTCTGGGTCAGTACGTCAAAAGGTTTCGAGAGGCTGTGGGGTCAGTAGCAGAGTTAAATTCCCCGCAAGCCTTGGGATTCTTCACAACTGGACTGGACATCGGGAAATCGAAGAAGTTAATGAAAGATCTAGTGATCAACCCCCTGACAGATTTGATAGAAGCTTTCCACCAAGTCGAAAGATACATAGTGATTAAAGAGGCGATGGGAAACTTTAAACCTCACTCCCAATCTTACGAGAAGTCTAAAGATCGGGACAAGCAGAGTTATCAAAGGTCCGATAATCAGGGGAAGTCCGATAATTACAGTAAGAAAAGCTATTATGGGGGAGGTTCGGGCAGCGGATGACTACCTTTCCCAAATAAGAGTGTCAACAAGGTCTACACCGTGCTCAACACTGACCGGGCCAAAGTATTAGAGGAGATGCGAGATAAACCTTTCTTCGAGCCAAGCCCAGAGATCCCGAAGCCTGGGAAGAGGGGTCGGGACAAATATTGTGCATATCATCAGAGTCGGGGGCATACGACAGAGGATTGTAACAACCTGAAAGATCTGATAGAGAAGAACGTCCAGAATGGGAAACTGGTGCAGTATGTGGTCAGTCGAGAAGGTTCAGAAGCCCCCCGGGAGGTAAACAGGGAACCAACTTAGGAAGCACAGCCGCCACCGCACCCACAAGCCCGAGGGGTTATTGACGTGATTACGGGCGGGTCGGTAGGGCGTGTAACCGGAAGAAAGAGGAGTGGACACCTCGAGGCGGTATTATCAGTAGCAAATTTGTCACCCCGAAAGGACAGGGTCTACTCGGGAGTTTCCATCTCCTTCTCAGATGGAGATTATCCTACCGATCACATCGAACCACATAACGGGGCGTTGGTGATAACGGCACAGGTCGGACCGGTGGATATGAAAAGGATGATGATCGATAACGGATCCTCGGTCGATATACTATACACTCACGCCTATCAGAGGATGGACTTGGAAGGAAAAAAGATGGAATTGGGAGGAGAGGGTGCATTATATGGGTTCAGCGGGGACCCGGTGCATGTGTCCGGAATGATAGAGCTCCCCATCAGGTTCGGTATAGCACCCCAGCAGGCAGAGATCATGGTTAGATTTTTCATGGTACAGGTGGATTCGGCCTATAATGCTATTCTGGGAAGGCCGACCCTAGCAGCCCTGTAAGCAGTGACATCTATTCCGCACTTCAAGATAAAATTTCCAACACCAAATGGGATTGGGGAGGTAAAAGGCGACCTTGATATTGCCCGAAGGTGTTATCGAAACACTATGATCTCCTCAGGGGTTGGGGTCAGCAAACAGAAACATACGATGGCTATTGAGATGGAGTTGTTCACCGAAAGTAGTACTGAACCGATGGCACTGCCGGTAGAAGAGACAGAAGACGTCGAGTTGATACCGGGGAACACATAAAAACTAATCAAGATTGGGGTAGGATTGACAGAACCATTATGGACATGGTTGGTGAACTTGCTTCGGGTATACGCCGATATTTTTGCTTGGGAGCCTAGCGACATGCCAGGGGTAAGTGAATCGGTGGCGTTGCACAAGCTACATACAGACCCAAAGAGAAAACCAGTGATACAGAAGAGAAGGATCTTCACCCCGGAAAGGCAAAAGATCATAGATGAAGAGATTACCAAGCTACTGGAGGCGGGGTTCATCTTTGAAATTGACTATCCTGAATGGTTGGCGAATGTGGTACTGGTTCAGAAGCAAAATGGGAAGTGGAGGTTATGCATCGACTACACAGATCTTAATAAGGCATGCCCAAAAGATTTCTATCCTCTACCCAACATAGACCAACTAATTGATGCCACTTCGGGATATGGCATGTTGAGTTTCATGGACGCTTTCTCGGGATACCACCAAATTTCGATGAACAAGGATGATATCCCGAAGACAAGCTTCATCACGCATCGGGCCATATATGCATATCAGAAGATGACCTTCAGATTATTGAATGCGGAGGCAACTTATCAGCGGATGATGAACTTTGTGTTCAGAAATTAGCTGGGCCGAAGTATGGAAGTGTACGTGGACGACATGATCGTAAAAAGTATGTTAGTTCGAGATCACTTGGAGGATCTCGAAGACTGCTTCGAAACAATAAGGAAACACAAACTGAGACTGAACCCTACCAAATGTACCTTCGGCTTGGGCTCGGGGAAGTTTTTGGGATATTTAGTAAGCAAGAGAGGAATCGAGGCGAACCCAAAAAAAATTACGGCGATCTTAGACATGAAATCTCCAAAGACATACAAAGATGTACAGAGGTTGACGGGGCGGATAGCTGCCCTTCGGAGATTCGTGTCAAAATCAGCCGAGAAATGTTTACCCTTCTTTGACACTCTTAAGGGACCGAAGAACGATAAGAGTTTCCAGTGGACCTCAGAGTGCGAAGATACGTTCCAAGAGATTAAGAAATATCTGAGTTCGGCACCGTTGTTGATGAAACCGATCCCTTCGGAACCTTTATATTTATACTTGGCTGCAAGCCCGATAGTAGTAGGGGCAACACTGGTGAGGAATAAGGGAGGGCAGTAGTTCCCAGTATACTATGTCAGCCATGTTCTTCGAGACGTAGAGACAAGATATCCGAACCTAGAGAAATTCGTATATGCCCTAATCATTGCAAGTAGAAAGCTTCGGCATTATTTCCAAGGTCGGATGGTGGTGGTATATACGGATCAGCCGTTAAAGAAAATATTACATAAGCCAAATGTGTCGGGTCGACTGGCAGCATGGGCTATGGAGCTAACACAGTTTGCTATAGAGTATCACCCCCGAACGGCAATCAAGGGCCAGGCGTTGGCAGACTTCATCGTGGAATGTTCTTTCTCAGAACCAAATATGAATACAGTGATCGAAACCTGACAAGGGCCGACCGCGTGGACTTTATATGTAGACGGATCGTCGACATCGGATGTCAGTGGGGCATGAGTCATCCTGACAAGTCCCAAAGGATTCAAAGTCCAGCAGGTGATTCGATTTTAGTTCAAGGCCACAAACAACGAAGCAGAGTACGAGGCCATCCTCGCAGGGATACGGTTGGCCCAGAGCTTGGAAGTACAGAAATTGGTCATCTACGGTGATTCACAGCTGGTGGCCAAGTAGTTGTCGGGGGAGTATGAGGCTCGGGGGGCAGGAATGACAAAATATATGGTCGAGGTGAAAACTAAGCTTGCGTACTTCACGTCACACAGTTGTCAGGGGGTGGACCGGTCAGATAATACAGTAGCAGATGCCCTCGCCAGGTTGGCAACTACCGAAGCAAGCTCCTTCAACGGTTCGGTGTATCTAGAAGTCTTAGAACAGCCAAGTGTACCAAAGACAGATGTATTGACTCTAGACCGACTTGGTTGTTGGCTCACACCTTTTATCTCCTACTTGGCAGATGGGACTCTCCCCTCGGACCGAATCCTAGCAAGAAAAATCAAACACAGGAGTTCAAATTTCATCCTCATAGACGGAGACCTATACCGAAGGGCCTTCAGCTACCCACTACTCAAATGCTTAACCCCTTCGGAAGCGGACTACACATTTCGAGAGGTACACGAAGGGATCTGCGGGGATCACATGGGTGCCAAGTCGCTAGCATATAAGATTTTGAGGTAGGGGTATTACTGGTCGACTCTCTACACGGAGGCCAAGGAGTTCGTCAGAAGATGTCCCAAGTGTCAGATGAACAACACTATCCCATACCAACCTCCCGAAGAGCTGTATTCGGTCTTATCCCCGATTCCCTTCGCCATATGCGGAATCGACATCCTAGGGCCTCTATCGAAGGCCAAGGGATAAATTACCTTCGTAATCGTGGCTATCGACTATATAACGAAGTGGGTCGAAGACAAACCACTGCAAAAGATCACCGAACAAGAATGCTTGAAGTTTTTCAAAGAAGGAGTCGTTTATCATTTCGGTATTCCGATGGCAGTGGTCTCTGATAATGGTAGACAGTTTGTGGGGTCAAAGTTTGAAGGCTTTTTGAAAGAGTTTGGAATTCAGCATCGTACGACCTCAGTCGCTCACCCTCAGTCGAATGGTCAAGTAGAAGTGACCAACCGAACCCTGCTCAACGGGATCAAAAGAAGATTGAATGAGTTAAAGGGTCGGTGGCTCGAAGAGCTACTCAGTGTTCTGTGGACATATCGGACTACTCTGAGGACAACAACTGGAGACTCTCCGTTCAGACTGGCATACGGGACCGATGCACTCATGCCAGTTGAGATCGGATCCCCCACTCTTCGAGTCAGTCAGTACAAAGAACTATACAATGATGAAGGTTTGAAAACAAATTTGGATTTGCTGGAAGAGGTTTGGGACTCTGCCATGTTGAGGTTGGCTATCTATAGGCAGAGAACAGCTCGACACTACAACCAGAAGGTGAGGCTGAGGAGGTTTGAAGTAGGCGATTTGGTCCTCCAAGAATCGGAGGCATCAACCCCCCAGAACACTGGCAAACTGATGCCTAACTGGGAGGGGCCATACGAAGTAGTAGAGGTGCCGAAGCCAGGTACTTACCGGCTTCGAGCAATGGACGGTTCAGAAGTGGCATGCTGGAAGACTTAGAAAATTTTACCAGTAATAGTTGTGTCATTCTTTTCTTTATCCAGTAACCGCTTCAACTTTAAATGAAATAAATGCAAGTTTTCTTTGAAGATATCTAACTCCATTTATATGGCTCTTAATACTCGAATAGACAAACTTCGGACACAATCCGATCAGAGGGTTTGAAAAGACACCACTGATCGAGATAAGTCACGAGTATAATGACTGAGAAAACTGTAAATTTTTTCTGATAAATTTCGGGCATGGTCCGATCAGAAGGTTCGAAAAGATACCACTGGTCGAGATAAGTCACAAGTATAAATGATTACAAAAATTTATAAACAAAAACACTATTTCATTCATACTTTAAAATTTTTACAAAACCCGATCGCTTACGATTCGGGTGGAGTACAAGCAAAAAAGAAGGAAAATAGAAGCAACAAAAATTATAAGTCCTAACAAGAGCTATTTAGGAGGAGGGTTATCTTTGGCTTTGGCCTCAAATTCGTCATCAGATGAGTCAAGGATGGAGGTATCGAGCCCAACAGCCATCAACTTTGCCTTAGCCTTTTCCCGATAGGTCTCGTACCCTTCACCAAATTGGGCCATGACCTTCTCGTTCAAGGCATCAGACTCTTCGTATTTGGCAACTGCCTGCTGCTTGGCCTCGGAGAGCTTCCCCGAAAAGGAGTTGGCTTCGACGGATAGGGCAGTGTTTTCCCTCATTAGATACCTCATCTTCTCAAGAATCTCAGCATATTTCTCTGCGATGGTGTCAACTGCCTTCTCCCGATCCTTAAACTCCAAAGCCAGGTGTTCCTTCTCCTCGAGCAGCTTCTTAGCATGACCCTCAAGGCTGACAAAATCCTGTTGAAGTATGTAGTATTGTTCTGTCAGTTCATCGGCCTCATGTTGGGCCTGGGTGGCCTTGTTTTGGGTCTTTGCATGACGGTCCCTTTCATTCTTCAGGTCCGAGATTAGACCCCGAACCTCAGCCTCAAGCAACAGAAAATCCATTCCCAGCTGAACCTCCCTTTTAGTGGTTCGGGCTAGCGGAGGGATGGCCCGAGCAAGAATGGCATTGGCCTGCGACAAGCACATATATCAGCTAGGAAAATTAAAGTGTCAGTTATAAGATAAATAACCACAGAATTACCTGGCACTGAGCCCGGACGTAAGCCACCAGGTACTCTTTGGAAAAGAATCCTTTGAATCGTTCGTCATCGCCCGAAAGCTTGAACTAATCGAACAGATGGAATGGAAAAACTTCCGAAGGACTCTTCGGCCAACAAGTGGTCGGCGTCCCTTGCGAAGAGCTCACCCTAGAAGGGGGAGTGGCGGCGGGAAGGGGGTCAGCCTTAACAACTTATTGTTCGGGATGTGGTGGCTCAGAATCTTTGATGAGTCGCGACTTTTTAGGTCGGCGCTCGAAAGGAACCTCCTCGGTATCCTCTGAATCCTCGACCACAGTGACTTGAGGAGGAGGGGGAGGAGTAGCCTGTGGAGCGATTGAAGGGATGACCTTGACGGGGACTTTTGTAGAAGGCTTAGAAGGCTTCTTGGACTTCTTCAAAAAGGTGGCTTTCTCCGCTCGGCTCATCTTTAAAGCCACTCTTTTGGTGGTCGGGACGTCGGGACCTGAAGTGGATCTCACCGATAGCTCGGTTATTGGAATGGTTTCCTCAGCAGGGGAATCGTCAGTTATCGGTGGGTGAATCAGCCTCATGTTTGGCCTGGGTGGCCTTGTTTCGGGTCTTCGCATGATGGTCCCTTTCATTCTTCAAGTCCGAGGTCAGGCCCCGAACCTTAGTCTCAAGCAACAGTAAATTCGTTCCTAGCTGAACCTCCCTTTTAGTGGTTCAGGCTAGCGGAGGGATGGCCCGAGCAAGAATGGCATTGGCCTGCGACAAGCACATATATCAACCAGGAAAATTAAAGTGTCAGTTACAAGATAAATAACCACAGAATTACATGGCACTGAGCCCGGACGTAAGCCACCAGGTACTCTTCGGAAGAGAATCCTTTGAATCATTTGTCATCGCCCGAAAGCTTGACCTGATCGAACAGGTGGAATGGAAAAACTTCTGAAGGACTCTTCGACCAACAAGTTGTCGGCGTCCCTTGCGAAGAGCTCGCCTGGAAGGGGGAGTGGCGGCGGAAAGGGGGTCAGCCTCAACAACTTATTATTCGGGATGTGGTGGCTCAGGATCTTTGAAGAGTCGCAACTTTTTGGGTCGGGGCTCGAAAGGAACCTCCTCGGTATCCTCTGAATCCTCAACCACAATGACTTGAGGAGGAGGGGGAGGAGTAGATTGTGGAGCGATTGAAGGGATGACCTTGACGGGGACTTTTGTAGAAGGCTTAGAAGGCTTCTTGGACTTCTTCAAAAAGGCCACTTTCTCCGATCGGCTCATCTTTAAAACCACTCTTTTGATGGTCGGGACGTCGGGACCTGAAGTGGATCCCACCGACAGCTCGGTGATTGGAATGGTTTCCTCGTCGGGGGAATCGTCGGTTATCGGTGGGCGAATCGGCTCAATGGTAAAGGTGTTAGGGATTTAGCCGCCCCTTCAGGCTTGAAAATTGTCAATGCATAGAAGAGGATGGGTTAAGACATAAAATATCAGAGGGTAAAAGGGGAAATTAAGGGAATGGTGGATCGATTAGAAGTGAGTTACTTACAGCCGTGTTTGTATAGCCAGGCTTCGCTGGACAAAACTACTAGACTCCACTCGATTTTGCTCCACCTCTTGTAAAATGATTTGAAGGCATCGGCTCGATCCTTTGGGAACTTGGACACCTTGGCTATGGGATCTGTAGGTTGGGCCCATCGAGGGAGGAGCTGGAGGTCGGTTCCCCTGGCGAAGAACCACTTGTCATGCCAACCCTTGTTACTTGAAGGGGTCTTAACAGAAGCGATTTGGGTGGGTCTTTTGTTTAATTGCTTCAAGCCAGGCTCTTTCGACCCGGTGATAGTGAATAGGGTGAAGAAGAAGTCAAGGCCAGGCGTAATCTTGAGCTCCTGGCATAAAGCGATGAAGGCAATCAGGTGGATGTACGAGTTTGGCACGAGCTATACGAACCCGATTCTCACGAAACAAAGAAAGAAGGGATGTCATGAAGTGGGAACCGAACCCCATATTTCAGAAGATATAGGGGAACGGCCACCCATTCACCTTCGGGCCTCCAAAACATTTTCTCATCGAGTTTTGGAGCACGAAGCTTGTATTCTTAGGGGATGTGGAAGAGGATTCGGATGTCGGAGATTTGAGTAGGCGTAATGGAAGATGGGGTATTGATATGGGAAAACTCCGTTTTAGAGTGGTAATCGTTACGAATTTTGGCCTCGACACTGATAGGGTTAGGGAGTACCGAGGAAGAAGGGTTATCGGTGGGAGCCACCGGTAAATCGACAGGAACCAGGTCCCTGGTGGTGACGGAGGGAGGATTTGATTTGCCAACAGGGGAAGGAGTACTAGAATCAGCCATTTGGTGTGATTTGGAAGGGAATGAGGCACATATGTGAGTTTTTAGGAAGAAAACGGACAGAAATGAAGGGTGAAAATAAGTAGGATGGTCAAAATCAGTAAGAATGGGGATGAGTTGATTACTCACCGAAAATCGTCTTGTCGGAAAATTTGAGCAGGGTTTTTGAAATGAAGAAGTCTGGAAAAAGTGACAATGACTGACGGGAGGGGGTTTTTATAAGACATGTGGCATGGAACCCAAGGGCGGCTATTAAATGTTCAGGATGGGACCAGACCTGAAAAGACGTGCAACGTTACGAGAAACGAGGGCAGACCGTTTGGCTTCCCCAAACAATTCATCATTAGTTGTCGTGACCTTTCGAATACTTGACCTTTCAAGTCTCCAATTATAAGTACCTTACAATCGGTGACTGGGGGGCAATGTTTGGGAGCATTTTACCGACCTGCATTTGGGCCGAAGGCTTGAGACTAGAAGGTGGTGTTAAGTCCAATGGGCCGAGGCCTTGAAGGGTGTTGAAGGGGTTTGGGCATCTCGAGTCCTCTAGACCGGGGTCTCAATTGAAATATGGCTTTCAGGTTCGGGTATCCGAGCCTTTTGGGCCGAAACCCTATTCTGGAAGTAGGCGTTCGGGGTCGGGCCTTCGAGTCCTCTGGGCCGAAGCCCGAACCAAGTAACGGGCTCGGTGGGATTGGGCCTGTGCAATGGGTTGTCCTGCGTGTAGAGTCTACAGACCAGGCCGTATTTGAATAAGGTAACTCCAGAGGTGGTGTTGGAGTTGGATTCTACTTCCATCTTTTAAGGAGGTTGTGTTGGACCCAAATATTGGTAACCTACCATATTTAGGAGTCCCAATCCGACTCGGAGAAGGATTCTAAGGTGGTGAGAATACTATAAATACAAGGCCAATGTTATAATTAACAGTTAATACCTACTTTTGAGCACTAAACACTTAGCCTCCATTGTTAAACCTTGTCAACGGCCTGTACTCATTCTCACACCAGAGCTATCTCCCGGCGGCACAAGCCGTCAAGCTTCTGTCTGATCTGTTATTATGCAGGTTCTAGCGCGTGGATTCTGTGATTGGACGCGTCGACGAAACTTGACGTTAACATTGGGATTATTAGTGTTAGTGGAAATCGACATCTATTCCGATAATAATTGATGTCTGTAGGTTATATTAACCAATCGGGTAATTAATCGGATAAATGAACAATTAATTGCTATTAATTCACATGTTTATAACTATGTGTTCACATGTGTGTACTATTGATTCACATGCATGTACTATTAGGGGAGGTGGTGCAAGATTGATAATACTTGCATGACTAAATTAAAAATAGAGGTATAGATGAAGGTACTATACTGTAACTATTTTTTTTACATGTATAGAACTATTGATTCACATGATTGTACTCTTGATTCATATGATTTACTATTAGGGGAGGTGGTATAAGTTTGATAATACTTGCAGGACTAAATTAAAAATGAAGAAAAGATGAAGGTATTATACTGTAATATTTTGAGCCCCAAAACATGCAATTATCGAAACTATATTTTCCTATAAATAGAAGCTCATTTTTTTTTCATTCTCACCAATTCACTAAGACTCACAAGAGTAGCTATAGAGAGAGAAGCTATAGAGAGAAAGAAGGAGAGAAGTCTGCTACTTCACTATTCCAGTATCCAGTCTTCTTCTGAGGTAAGGGGTATTATTTATTTCATATTCTGAAGAGATATTTTTTTCGTATCCGTATGAATATTATTTTCGTTCAATATTCGTAAGGAATATTATCTTCGTTCAATATTGGTTGGAATATTATTTTTGTTTAACAGTGGTAAAGGATATCATTTTGTTCAGTATTCAGAGGAATAATATTTTCTTCCATACTCTGTAGTATATGAGTAATATTATTTCGTCTCGTATACCTGATTATACCCTCATTTTGTTAAAGTATTGCTTCTATACTTCGTGAAATTAGTAGAATATCCTTGATATTTGCGCTTCATCTAGTATCGTTTCACAAGGATATTTTCTGTACATTTTTGTTAAATTTTAAGCTTTTCATGTCGGAGTACTGTCCATGAGTACTATTTATTTATACGGTACTATTCACGAAGTACTATTCATGGGTACTATTCATGAAGTACTATTCATAAAGTATTATTCACACAGTACTATTTATGAAAACTATTCACAAAGTACTATTCACAGGACACTATTCCCGAAGTACTATTCACCTAGGTACTATTCACCTGTAGTACTATTCATGACAAAAAATGATTTTTTTCGGTCCAAATCATTTTTGACACAATATCATTCTTGAATTTTACTCCACAAAGCAGTATCATGTTGACAATTTGGATATTTTTAAACTTTGAATAAATTTAAAGTCTTTAATATTTATCCTTGATTTTGTTTGATTAATGTTTATATCATTGGCATCATCCTCATGCTTATATTGTGATGCAAGTCATATGTGGCTTATGTGCATAGATGGACTATTGATTGGTATGATTATGACCAGAAATTATTCGGTATAATCATGACCGTAATGTTACAAATGATATGATAAAAGTCATCATTGGCCCGTAGTGCATTGATGGACAATTGTTGGTATGCTTATGACCAGGATTATTTTGTATAATCATGACCATTGATGAT
Organism: Panax notoginseng; assembly: GCA_016801055.1. NCBI lineage: Eukaryota > Viridiplantae > Streptophyta > Magnoliopsida > Apiales > Araliaceae > Panax > Panax notoginseng. The sequence continues at coordinate 147,238,252 of CM029018.1, read as the reverse complement.
TACATGAATATCCTTGGCCCGTAGTGCAGGGATGATTCGATGATGTGGTTTATTAAATAAGCTGAGTCTCAGCGATAAAGTTGATGAAAAACTTTTTAAATCACAGAAGATAGTAGATATCATGCTCTACTTGACTCTTCTTATGGATTGCTTGTTTCGCTACAGTTAAACTTGATGTTTATTATATTTTATCAGTTTAACACTGTTGAAGGCTAACGATAATTTATTCTGCATTATCTTATTCATAATATTTCTTACTGGGCTAGTTGAGCTCACCCTTTGTTTTCATTTTTCTCTTCAGGAAATGAGAATATAGCTGGGACTAGTCGGGGAATGGAGTGACGGTCTAGATGTTTGCATTAGTAGTCCTCACTATTCAATGAAATAGTGTGATAATGAATGTAATAAGGACTCCATTTGAGTTTGAATACTGTCTAGAAGACAATATTCGTATTAAAACTCAGCTTATGTTTTGTCGTATTTTACACGACAGTTGTATAATTAAGTTGTATTTGAATTTTGTACCATATATTTGGCGACTCAGAATGGGTGATGTATACCTATTTTGGGGGCGTCACATCCTTGGTTAAATCAAAGAATCAAAAAGTAAGAAGAAACGTGTCTACCAACTAGTCTGTTGATAGTGACGTTTTAGAGGTGTTAGGTGGGAAAGCAGACTGTTGTTTCATCCAAGTCAAAAAGAAGCTTTCACATCATCCCAGTGCTTAGAATGCCCGAAGTATTAAATGCTCAAACGAAAGCCTCTCAACAGGAATAATTCAAAGGTTCCTATATAAGGCTAACAGATTGAAGATGTCAAATAAGCAAGAAGCAAGAAGCATTAAACAAGAACGTAAAATAAAATCACAAGAACATCTGAAAAATCTTCACTCTACGATTCAACAAAATCTTGCATCACTACGAAGTTCATTAGAACTTGGGCTTAAGACAACTTATTAGCACAACAACAACAACAACCTCAACTATTCTCATTGTAGAGCTGCCAAACCTGCTAGGTTTAAAGAGTACTTAGTATACTAACATTCCAAGTCTACTAGGCTTAAAGAGTTCTTTGTGAACTAGCTTTCCAAGACTGCTGGTCTTGAAGGAATCTCAATGATTCGAAGATTGTATCAACATCCTTAGTGGATTTTCTACTCGTGGAGTAGAAGAGTGGACTAGGAGTCTTGAGTGTTCTGAACCACTTTAAACACTGTGTCATTTACTTTCAGTCTCTTTAATTGCTATATCTGTTATAACTATTGTTTAAATTATAACTTCTATTTTATCTTAAAGGGGATAATTAATTCATACATGATTCTATTGTGGTTAATTAACTATTTAATTAAAAAATTTGTTAAGTTACTCTTTGAAAAGAATTTTTTTTAAATATCTATTCAACCCCCCCCCTCTAGATAACTTTCGTGCATTTTTCTGCATCATTAACAACAAATCCATTTTTTTATCATAACATAATCAAATTTACACATGTTATTGTTTAGGAGTCTACTTAAGTCCGATTAATGATTTTACCAATATACAAACTTTATTTCTCTTACTATGAGCCACAAACCCTTCGAGTTAATCCACGTAAATTTCTTCATTTAAGTCTCCATTTAAAAATGTTGTTTTTAAATCCATTTGATGAATAACAAAATTATAAATAGAAGCCAAAATAATTAAAACTCTAATAAAAGAAATTCTAACTACTGGAGAATAAGTATCAAAATAATCAAGGTCTTTCTTTTGTGTATAGCATTTGGCAACAAGACTTTAAACTTATTAACAGAGCCATCAGGTTTTAATTTTCTTTTAAAAATCAATTTACACCTAATGGGTTTAGCACCACGAGTCAAATCAATTAACTCCCAAGTATGATTACACATAATCGATTCTATTTCATTATTAATTGTCTCTTTCCGGAATGGAGCATCGAGTGAAGTCACAGCCTCAGAAAAAGTAACAGGACCATTATCCATTAAAAATGTATAAAAATCATCACCAAAATTTATTTTGGGTTGGGACACCATGGCGGTGACTACCTTAACAACTATGATTATCGTAACTATCACCAAGAGCGGGGGTATCACCCAGATTCTTCATGGAGCTACAAATACGAAGACCAATACTACGCTTCAAATCCAACATACACACCAGAATTCTTATGTCTACCTCTATTGGCACAAGAAGAAAAGTCAAATTTGGAGGAATTCATGTCGAAGCTCATAGCAAACAAAGAGGAGATGATGATGAGTCAAGAAATATCGAGCCAAAATTAATTTTCAGAATTAGATGGAACAACTCTTCACTACCTCAACCAATGGTCCTCAATACATGGATTCTGAAACTGAAACACACAATTCAAGATTAGAGGAATTGTTGTCCAAGTTCGTAGCATCAAATGAGGAGAGCAGGATTAATCAAGAGAAGTCAATTCAAAATCTTCAGAACCAAATAGATCAAATGTTCTCAGCCTTGAGCAACTGTTCTCAAAACAATTGGTGTTATGACATGGATTCTAAGACTGATGGAGAGCCTGAACCAAATCTACAACTAGATGAGGCACAAGATGTTAAAAAAGAGAAGACAAGTGGGGATAAGGAAAACAAGGCCAACGAAAATCTAACTTTAACTGCAAACGATGTTGAGTCGATGTTATTTATGCCCCAAGTGCCTTCTCCACTAAAATTCAAGGATCCGGTTAAATTTGCAAAACCGTACCCGATATATATTCCATAATGGAGTAGAAGTGAGTATTAGGAGATTTTTGTGATCGAACCTCTTAAAATCTTGCGTGTTATTTCCTTTGTACATTTATTTTATGCGTACTTGAACTCTTACGTACATTTGCTAAATTCATTACTAGGTCTTTCTATAAAAGATTATCTCAAGGGGATTTTCCTAATTTATTCCACTGCATAACTAAAGCTAATTAAATTTTTAATAAAATAAATTAACTGAAATTTTACTTATTGCACTAATTCTTTCTAAGACCAACTCATGATGTCATCAAACTTTTACCGGAAGGTATTTTGCATTACACATACTGACATACGAGAGTGAGAGTACCTATTTAGTTAGATGATATATAAAGGCATAAGGCTAACCATTCTCTATAATATTTAAATTAACAGAATTAGTATTTTTGTTAACAGATTTTGAAGTGTATATATATTTTTATATGTTTATACGATATTTAGATTAGTTAATTACCGCTAAAACCCCATGCTGCATGAATACTGGCTGTTTCCTCTTTCTTCCATAATAATTTCCTCCTTCGCGACCCTCGGGAAATCTTTGCAACCTTAATATATACCCATCACCGGTAGTCACCTGGAAAAATAAAATTTAAAATATCCACGTTAATGGAGTGTAATTTAATATGTTCGGCATGCACGGATATTTTTACTGTTTATTTTATCAAAAACAACATTTTTGATAGGTATTTTTTCCCATTGAATTGCGTGAACAGAATATTTTATAATATCAAATAAAAAAAATACTCGTTTTAAACAAGTCCATAACTGACACATGATACGAAATTGAGGAAGTCAATCAAATGATCAATGAACATATATATAATTCATCCAAAAAAAACAAGTGTTCACTTTAATTATAGATCTATTCTGAAATTGACTGTCAACTTACGGGGACATATATATAATTCATCCAAAAATCAATTAAAACATATTAAATGGCCAAAATAAATTGAGCTCTTACATCATATTCCTCGCACTTGTAACCATGCGTCAACGTGTTATCCGAACATATACTAACGGTTGGTCCAACGCTAACTTGACCCCTGGTTAGACTGTTGTTTGAAGCCAAAGCTGCAGCTTCATAAGGATGAATTATTACAAAGGCTAGAATGAAAACCTTGCTCAACAAGCCAAAAACTGCCATTTTAATTCTCTTTTACTTAATTTGTGGAAGTTTTAAATAGATGAATGGAGACCCCCTTTGTATAAGAGATGAGAGTATATATAGAGGGAGAGTGCGTGCTGAATAAAAATCACACTTCTGAAAATAGAAATAAGAATTTTCTCTCTCAGCTTAATTATAAGTATTTATTCCACGAACCGAGTCTCATTTAATTTTTTTTATAAATTTTAAGGGTCTATATTTTTTGTATATTTGCCACTGCATATGGCAAGTGCTTTGTTAATAATAGTGACATGATATATAATAGATCTGTTATGATAAATTGTATCATTCTATATTATGGGTTTGCAGGAGATACCCTACGGGGTATATAATTTATACTCTAATTTTATAAAAATAAATTTATCTTAATTTTATTAATAAAATTAACATAAATTTAAAGATCTATATTTTTTTGTATATTTTGTTGGGCGTGAGTCCTCACCCATAAGATAGAATCCAATATAAAAAAGAATTGATTTTCTTTGTGAGCAAGTAAGTGGGTTTACTTGATATTAATCTAATTAGAAATTGGGTTAATGAAAGCAATATTGGAATTGGAGATTCCATTAAAAGGAATCCAAGTTGAAAAATAATTTACTTGTTAGATTGGTTGGTGACCAAGACAAGGAGATGTGATCCCTAATTTGATTAGGAGAATAAATTAATTATAATCCATATTAGGAATGGATTAGGAAGAGTACTATAAATAAGGCTATGATGGAGTCTTATTTTATACATGAGATAGAGAAGCTTGGTAGTAAGAAGATACCAAAAGAATAAATTGAGAGAATTACTGTTTATTGTTCGTGGGTATCCGTCATCATCTCCGTTCAATTGAAAGTTTGAAGACTTTATTACTTGGGGTGTTTTTTGGTGGTGAAGTTAATTAGGTTTCTCAACTTAATTAAAGGTAAATTTGTATTATATCAATTTATTGTGTAATCTCAAGTTTTAGGGCATAAAACTTGAGAAGATTATTGTAAGTCCATTATTAGTGATATAGTGGGGATTCGGAGTTTGACCCGTGATTTTTACCTCTTAATTTTAGAGGGGTTTCCACTTAAGTTTGGTGTCTTGCTTGTGGATGGTTATTTGTTATTTTTGCTCTCATAATTGTTTTTGTTGATTTCATATTTAATTGCACAAAGACGGAAAAGTAATTCCTAGGATATATATTATTTTTGGCGTACTTTTCCCAACAGTGGTATCAGAGCTTGGTTATTTTTTGTGGTTTTCTTGTGCGAATTAAATGGAGGATTGGACAGCAGGTTGCATGATTAATCTCAAGGCTACAAATTATGCAATTTGGAAGCCAAGAATGGAGGATTTGCTTTACTGCAAGGATTTATATGAGCCACTTGAGAACGATGGAGTTAAGCCCACAAACAAAGAGTGACGCGCAGTGGAACAAGATGAACAGAAAGACTATTGGTCTAATCAAATCGTGGATTGATCAAAGTGTGTTTCATCATGTTGCCACAGAAACTAAAGCCTATGCTCTCTGACAGAAATTGGAGTCCATGTATGAAAGGAAGACAACGCAAAATAAAGCTTTTTTGATTAGGAAGCTTGTGAATTCTAAATTCAAGGATGGAAACTCCGTTGCAGAACACTTGAGTGATTTTCAGAGTTTGATAAATTGGTTGAGTACGATGAAGATGGTAATTGACGATGAGATGCAGGCTTTGTTGTTGTTGAGCTCTTTGTCTGATAGCTGGGAGACGCTAGTTGTATCGTTGAGTAACTTCGCTCCTAATGGCAAGCTTACTATGGATACAGTTAAGGATAGTTTGTTTAACGAGGAACAGGGGCGAAGAGATACTATGATGATTAGCGTTGAGTCACAAGTTTTTGTCGCACAGAGTAGGGGAAAAAACAAAAGGAGAAACTCTCCTGAAGATGACAAATTCAGGGGAAGGTCAAGAGATAGAAAAGAAGTAATTTGCTTTCACTGCCAGAAGCCGGGTCACATAAGACGAGAGTGTAGATTTTTAAAGAAGGAGCAGTCTAAGGAAAAAGATGAGGATAAAGATTCGATTGTGTATCTATCCGACGTTGATGTAGCTATTATTTGTGATGATAAACTCAAGTGTCATGTTAATGATTGGATTATTGATTCGGGTGCTTCGTTCCATGCTACTTCGTGTGGTGAAATCTTCATATCCTACCGTAGTGATGATTTTGGCTATGTGCGAATGGGAAACGGAAGTGCATCCAAGATTATAGGCATTAGAGATATTTGTTTGGAAACTAACAGTGGTTACAGGTTGATGCTGAGAGAAGTCAGATATGTTCCGGATATTCGTTTTAATTTGATCTTTGCTGGTAAGCTTGATGAGAATGGTTATAAAAGTTACTTTGGTGAAGGTCAGTGGAAGCTCACTAAAGGGTCTCTAGTGGTGACTAGAGGTAAAAAGGTAAATACTCTTTATACGATGCGGGCGCATGTGAGAGGTGTTGAAGATGGGAGAGTTAAGCTGAAAAAGGTGTGGTACAAAGCCGTGCGAGATGGGAGAAAAGCCTTGCATGAGAACCACGAGAGAAAAGCTCTTTGCTTTAAATGGGTACCAAAAGTGAATAAGGAAAGTGATAGCTCGCAGCCAGTGTACAAAGCGGTTGTGAATGAATTTGACATTCAAATATCTGTCAAGTTTCAGTTAGATCCTCCCATTGAGAATAACCATGCCGATGAGACAAAGCCGGACATGAAGATAGTTGAAAATTCCAAGAAGCTTGAGTTGAGCCAAGATTTCGTTGGAATTAACTCCGAATAAGGAGTTGTGGTTGGTGATCCCTCCTCTCATGGGTTCGGAGGGGGAGATTGTTGGGTGTGAGTCCTCACCCATGAGATAGAATCCAATATAGAAAAGAATTAATTTTCTTTGTGAGCAAGTAAGTAGGTTTACTTGATATTAATCCAATTAGAAATTGGGTTAATGGAAGCAATATTGGAATTGGAGATTCCATGAAAGGAATCCAAGTTGAAAAATGATTTACTTGTTAGATTGGTTGGTGACCAAGACAAGGAGATGTGATCTCTAATTTGATTAGGAGAATAAATTAATTCTAATCCATATTAGGAATGGATTAGGAAGAGTACTATAAATAAGGCTATGAGGGAGTCTTATTTTATACATAAGATAGAGAAGCTTGGTAGTAAGAAGATACCAAAAGAATAAATTGAGAGAATTACTATTTGTTGTTTGTGGGTATCCGTCATCATCTCTGTTCAATTGAAAGCTTGAAGACTTTATTGCTTGGGGTGTTTTTTGGTGGTGAAGTTAATTAGGTTTCTCAACTTAATTAAAGGTAAATTTGTATTATCTCAATTCATTATGTAACATCAAGTTTTAGGGCATAAAACTTGAGAGGATTATTGTAAGCCCATTATTAGTGATATAGTGGAGATTCGAAGTTTGACCCGTAGTTTTTACCTCTTAATTTTAGAGGGGTTTCCACGTAAATTTGGTGTCTTACTTGTGGATGGTTATTTGTTATTTTTGTTCTCATAATTGGTTTTGTTGATTTCATATTTAATTGCACAAAGACGGAAAAGTAATTCCTGGATATAGATTATTTTTGGCGTACTTTTCCCAACATATTTGCCACTGCATAATAATAGTGATATGATATATAATAGAACTGTTATGATAAATTGTACTTCTTTCATTTCTTAATATAAGTCGTTTTAGAGTTGTGCACAAGTATTAAAAAAATAATTATAAAATATTAAATATAAAATTAATTGTTTATATTGCTCTTGTATTGACAAAAGATGGTGTTATTTATTAGATAGAGAATAGTGAGAGAACCAAAATTATATTTAATATTTGGGATAATATTAAAAATTAAACAATTAATGCTTACTTGAAATTCTCAAACAACTTGTATTAAAAAATAAAAATATTTCTTTAAAATGATTTATATTAAGTAACAGAAGGAATATCATTCTAAATTATGGGTTTGCAGGAGTTACCCTACAATCTATGTATATAAGTTATATGAGTCCGGATCTTAAGCTCACCCCTTATTCAACTCACCCGAGCTCACCCCCCTTTAGCGATGGACCCGGCAACGGTTCGGTTATACAACCGTCGTCTATAATTTTAGCGACGATATATGTTGTTCGTCGCTAAAAGTATAGACGACGGTTGTATGACCGAACCGTCGTCGGATCCGTCGCTAAAGGGGGGTGAGCTCGGGTGAATTGGATAAGGAGTGAGTTAAAGTTCCGGACCGTAAGTTATATACTCTAATTTTATAAAAATGAATTTATCTTAATTTTATTAATAAAATTTAACTGTGTGAATGAAAAGATCATGCTAAAATATGAATAAATATATTTTTTTATTTAATTTGTATATCATCATTATTACAACCTTGTAAAATTAATAAGTATATTTTTTGGCAACTTAAATTTAGGTAATTGTTAAATTCACAATATTTTTTGTTATTTTCACAACAAAAATGTCGTTGTAGATGTATAGCGAGAGTGAAAACCGTCGCTATAAGATCTATAGCGATACTTTTGTTGTGGAAATAACAATTTTTTGTTGTGAATTTAATAATTTTCTAAATTTATTGAACTCTCATTACTATATATAAAAGTGATGATAGATATAACAAAATTATATAAAAATTCATACGTTCCAATATTTTGATATATTCTTTATATCCATACCGTTGATTTATCTAAAAGCCCCTAAAAATTGACGTATTATTAATAATATGGGATATACTAGTTAGATACTCTTAAGAGTTAAGGGTGTCTCTCTTTTTCATTTAAATTATTATCTATATAAATGACACATTTTTATTAGAACCAAAAAACTTGATAAATGAGCTTTTTATGGAAATAATTATGGATGAACGCAGATAAAATAAATCTATCTCGGTCAGGATTCGGTCTTGAATAGTAATTATTTTTACCTTTATTCTTAACTAAATCTACACTTCAGTATTATTTTTTTGCTAAAACAAAAAATAGCACAAATAAGTACTGTAAGCAACAGAGAAAAAAGTAGGACTCATTTCATTTTAAAGATATTTTTACTTCTAAATATAATAAAGTTTGCCATATGAATATATGACATATTTCACCGCTTTACGTGTGTGCAACTGATTCCCGGTTAATGGAGTGTTCCAAAGAAGGCCTTTTTTTTTTTAAATTCAGTCAAGTACTTCTTCCGTTTAAATTATATGATTATTATTGATTTTTCAAATTATATAATTATTATTAATTTTTAAATATCAATTTGAGATATTTTTAAATTTAAAATTAAAATAACACATTAAAAATTATGAAATAATAAAATTTTTAAAGAATAATATATTTTAGATAATTTATAATATTCATTATTATATTGATTAAAATTAAAAAAATCTATATCAATTTTGAGTTTAAAAACATACTCCTTACGTTCCCAAAAGGATGACTAAAAGTAAAAAATTTCTTCAAAAGAATTAGATAAAGTACATAAAGTGAATGGTAGCTATGTCATTTAGCGGGACCCATTAGTATAAAAAGATAAAAACACTTGTCATTTTATATAATCTTGTGGACCACTAAAAATAAATTTTAAATTTTTTTTACCTCTTTTCTCTATTTTTATTTTTTTTAATATATGTGCAAATTATATTTTACTCAATCTTTCGGAGTTGGTAAAGTATTAAGTTGAATTTAAAAAATCAACCATAATCAAATACTATAGAACGAAGGAACTATTTGCAAAGTGAGGAAGAGAGATGGTGAAAGGTTAATAAAATCTTCATCAAATCTAAATTATTATTTTTTTAAAAAATTATTTCTAATCTTTTTTTTTTAAAAATTAAATCGAGCCTCCGAAAAAGAAAGGTACTCACGTCTGTTCTGTAACTTAATATGAAGTCGTTAGGCTCATGTAATTCGTGTGTCCGGTCTTAGTTTCTTAGTTCGTTTGTCCTCTGTTTCATAACAAATAAATGTCAAAAGCATTTATTGGATTTGGCTACTCGTCAAACTCATTAATACACCTTTCTTACAATTTCATTCACTATATTAAAATTTTATATTTATAATAAATATAATTCATGAAATCAACACCTATCATCAATAACTATATATATCTATACTATATACTCCATTATATATTTCATCAGTCTCATAATATATCACGTTTTTGAGTTATGCATAAAAATTAAAAAAATAATTTATCTAACAAAATACAACTGATTTTGAATTTTTCGCTCATCCTAATAAATCATCTGGACGGTCAAAAATTTGGGATAAATCTCACCGTCCATGTAGTGCCGGAGGCACGGGACACAACTAATTGTATAATATTAAATATAATATCAATTGTCTATAATACTCTTAAATTCTCATAATTACTATATTTATCTCATACTCTCTCTCATCTATAAAATTTTCCTATGAGAAGTAATTTTAGAAAAATTATAATTAATTCTCTTAGATTATATAAAATGACAAATAATTTTAAAAAAATAAAATTATTTAAAACTTCATATATTATGAGACGTAATAGTATATAATAAGTTGAATAATTAAAAGAGTTGATTGAGTTTCCCGGAATTTTTTGGTTAGTCATGAGTTCATGACTCAAGAAAGGAATATTGTTTTTTTGAGTAACCTTATGAAAATAAATTTTAAAACTTTATCCAAAAATTAAAATATACTTAACAAATTAAATAGTTAATTTTATATACTCATTTTTTTTAAAATAAGATTATTATTGAATTTTTAAAATTTATTTGGACATTTTTAAACTCAAAATTGATATAAATTTTACTTTGTAAATTATGTAATAAATATAACTAATTATAATATTTGTTATTGTATAGTTGTAAAATCATATCAATTTTAAATTTGAAATATCTCAGATTAAATTTTTAAAAAAATTAATAATAATTTTATATTTTGAAACAAGGAGATTACTATATATGATATTAATGGAGATTTGTGACAGAAGTATATATAATTAACTAGATTTTACATTAATTCACTAGATTTTTGCTGAATCCCTCCCATACTTTGTAGAGCTTGTGTCTTTGTTCCCCCAAGATGAAAAGGTGAATCTCTGAACATTTCATTGTAAATATAATTCAATCTAATAGTTTTATTTCAATGTAGATTTTATATATAGCTAAACTTGTTATTTTTTACATATATTGCACATTGAGAGATAGAATTAGCTATTTTACTAGTTAATTTGTACATATTTCATTAGAAATCAAGTCTTGTTACTAGATCTGCCCGGATCTATCCGGATCTAGTCCTTAATTGGTTCATGAGCTTCAAAGCTCGAACCCCCATGCGATATGGGATAAATCTAGTCATTTTAATGCTTTCAATCTATTTTAATTACTCTACATAGCCCTAGATCTATATCTAGTGTTCAGGAGGTCCTAAATATCCGTAATGGAGATTTCAATCAATAAATCACCTCATGATGGGTTTGGGATACATATTATACTAATTTAAGCATATCAATGTGAGCCTAAGAATCTTAGGGTTGAGATTCACTGATCGGATCTCGACTAGATTCCCATAATGGACTTTTTGGTTTATAAATGTAATTCAAAGTTGCATAAATCATTGTATATGTAACCTTAAAACGAATTTGAAGGCTTTGTCTTGAAAGAATCGAATTTAAGGCCCCGTGATAATGAAAAATTATAATTGTGGGTGCTCGGGTCTATCGAGATGATTTTCATGCCCATAGATGGCCCGACCCTTTTTAAAGCTTTCTTGCATGCATTATCACCGAAAATAACTTTCAACCAAAATAGCAAAGAGCTTTTATAAAATAATAAAGTGTTTCGGGGTTAGACTAATCAAAGCTGAATAAATGGAGGTATCAAAGGACCTTAATTCCTATTTAGGAGAAGGATTTAAAAACTATGTTTTTCCAAAATATCATTTCAATGCATATTTTGTCAAAAATGAATTTTTCGCTAAATCAAACCCTTCGTACATAGGTTCAAAGATGTACATCACTACTTTCAAAACAACGTAGCTCACAAATCAAATAAGCATCAAAATCATACACACACACACACACACTTACTTCATGCTTAGGAAAATCAACAAGATGTGATAATTGTGTTTTCACGGAAGTCGGGGTGCCTAACATCTTCCCCTCACTTAATCAAGCTCCCCGAATTCTTTGAATCTCGGGTTTCCAAACAAATTAAATGGAGTATTGGGCCATCTTGCGAAAAATTTCAAAACTCGGATGAGTTGGTACATCCATTTGAAACTATACCGACTAGAGACTGTCTAAATCGGCCCAATCATTAAAATTAAAATAAATCTAATCTTTTTAAATATTCGACAATCATGTCAATCCTATCTTACTAAAAGCTCACCCTTTAAACAAATAAATCGATCAATCGAAAACCACAAAAGGGGTAAGAAAATAACATTTTAGGAAGGCAAAATTTCCTCGGCGTCGATAGGTGGCGACTCTGCTGGGGACTTAGAGAGCTTAAGCCGTGTTCGAATCTTGTTGATTTTCATTATGCATTTTTCATATTGTGTGAATGATCTTTGGGTCTGATGAATGTCTCAATCTTAAAAAAGCGATTTATATTAGTGCCTCGCACAATGTCATCATTTGCATGCGATAAGGCGTGATGAATGTATGTGAATGTATGCTGTGTAATTCTTCCACCAGGAGGCGAACCCGTTGGTTGTTTATTACTGGACTCTAAAGGGCGGTCCCTTATGAGGCTCAAGAAAGGCACTACTCAGATCCTCTCAAATTGAAAAATGGATGTTTTCATCAAGTAAATTGCGAAGATATGGGAACCTTTATTCTAAAAGGCCACGTGAGAGTAATCCTAAGGTAGGTTAGACTCTGAAAAACTCGGCATACAGGATGTCTCTTCATACCTTGTTACTTTTTATTATGTATAAATGTCATTCATCTTAAACTGTCATTTATACATATTCTTATCTTGTCTTGTCATCAAAACGAATTAACCTCAGTTTTGCAGGAAAAGATTAAATAATTATAAACATAATGCATATCATATCATGCATCCACACCCTCTACTGATATTAAGACTAAACTATTTACCTTTCATGAGTAGATTGGTCCAATAACTCGGTCCGAAGCCAAAAAGGCATGACCACCACCAGCCGAAATGGCCGAAAGTAGTGCATCCAAACACATCCCTATATCTCGAGAAGAGTTTGAGGATTTCAAGAAATAGATTACTGAAATGACCAATCTGTTAAGAGAAAAGTACAAAATAGCTCAAAGAGCCAAAACTAAAAGTTCAGCCTGAGTCCTCTACACAAGGAAGTATCCATATACCAGGAAAGGCCAGCGGTACCCAAATACATATTCCAATATCCCAACCTGACAGTGGATCTGCCAAAGAGGCCAAGAGTAAAGGTCTAACGAGAGAAATCATAGACCTTTGAGAAGATAAAGAAATTGGGGATATCTGAAAGAAGGTCAAATTAATGGAGGAAGTTATCAGATCCATTAAGGGAATAGGGTCCTATGGCAGTGTAAATTACTCCGACCCATGTATATTCCTAAAAGCCAGATATCTTGATAAATTTCAAATCCTAGAGTTTGAAAAATATAATGGATTGGTTGACCCCTACCCCTATTTGAAGGTTTATATCGGCAAGCTAGGATCATATGCCAAAGATGAAAGCCTCAGGATGCAACTCTTCCAAATGAGTCTTACTGGGGAAGCTCGAACTTGGTATGCCAGAATTAATAATTACAAGATCCACAATTATTAGACCATGTTTTCCTAAACCAATATAATTTCCAATCTCAGATGGCCCCTAATCGGTATCAGATAACCAAAATTAGGAATCAACCCACTAAATAGTTCTGGGAGTATACACAAAGGTAGAGGCGCATATCAGCTCAAGTTAACCCTCCAATGAATGAGTTTAAAATTGTGATGATCTTTATTGACATATAAGAAGCGCCTTATTATGAGAGGGTCCTAGCTGGGATAGACAAACTATTTTTCAAGATGATAAAATACAGGGAGATAGCAGAAATGGGCCTAAAATTCAGCAAAATCAAAGACCTCACAGCTTTGGAAGCAATTGCTGAGCATATTCAGTCTGGCAACTATGCCATCGCTCCTAAGAGGGTACACAAGAGAAAGGAAGAAGATGTCTCCTTAATCTTACAAGGATAATTAACTAATAACAGCAACAGTTCGTCTATTCTGAAGTAGGGCAATTACCCTACATTCCACTTATCTGCAAACCCTTAAATTCCCGCTGCGCCAAAGGCTGGGGAAAATAGGGAAAACAGGCGGAGAAGGGTATTTAATCCCCTCGGAGACTCATTGGAGAATGTGTTAACGCTACTAGTGGCACAAAAAAAGATCATCGAGTTGGCTCCACCAACTGATCCTAAGGGAATAAACTATGATCTTAGTAAGAAGTGTGTTTACCACTCGGGAACCTCGTGATATGCTACTCAGGATTGTTGGACATTAAAGAATAAAATTTATAAAATGATTGATAATGGCAAGATTGTGGTTAAGACACCTAACATTCTAATGTCAACAACAATCCCCTACCCTACTATGATGTAGAGGAAGTGAACATGATTAATACGGGAAACCAAGAAGGTCAAAAGTACCTGAGGAGGGTAGAAGAAACCCCGTCACCTGTCATTGTTAATCCCTCAATATAGGGATATCCAGAAGAAAGTTTTACATTGGAGCAGGAGCTGGGCTTTGTCCTGGTGCGAGTAAACTAGTTAGTTGATCTGATCGTGTACCAACACCAGGTAACACGATAACTAATTAGCTAGATCCTCCAGTGGCAAGCGGCTATTTCTTCTCCCAGTATCATCCCCGTTCCTAGAAGATAACAGATACACATCCGGGAATCCCAATTTTAACTCTGCAAAAAGCGGACTGCCAATCAGAAGTTTACCCTATTAGGCTATTCTTGGGAAAAGGTCCTTAGGAAAGATCACGTAGTTCTTACCACTCACTGATCCTAGATCAAAATGGTACAAAACATTCCTCTAACATTCAAGTACCTATGGTCATGCCACATAGGATTGTTGGGCCTTGCGACATAACTTGATCGAATCCGGTGATTTAGAGACAACGAGCACTGGTGAGAGCTTTCCCGATGAATAAATATTATACCCTCCAAAGCCGAAAAGATATGAAGGGATGGTAGCAATCATTACTTGCATATAGGGAACCTCTGAGGTACCCACTATTATCTAAGGAGTAGCCACCGAGAGGGGGAAAGCCCTAGTGGAGCTAGCTGCTCCAAAGTCGTTGTAAGACCCCATCTTTTTATAAATAAAGATTTAATTTCTCTAATTATTATTTTGTATAATAAGGTGTTGATTTGATATAATGCTTTAGTTGTGAGTGAAATATGAAAATTTTGCAAAGTAAGCAAGTGGTCATAAAATATTCTTTTGGTTGGAGAATATTCTTTTTATCGAGGAATATCCGTATGACGACACAATCATTGGTGGACCACATAACATAATAACTGTCGAATATAGAAAACGACAGAAATAACCTTTTTATAAAAATAACGACAAAACTTTTACCGTTAACTGTTGAAATACCAGGTGATAAAAGTATAATAATACGCGTGGGTGCACAGTAGCACACGATATTGCATAATATTTCTGATTATTTATTCTTACGTAAGAAGTCACTCAGTTTCATTCAATAATTACCACAGTAATTGTTGCACATTATCTCACCTAATTGATTCAATTATTGTCACAGTATCATCTGCATAATATTTATATTATTAAATCAATAATTGACGCGACACAATTATTCATATTATTAGTTAGTATTATTGGCAATGTTTAGAAAGTTCTGTCGAGGAAAGGGGTTGGTTATATAATTGCGCGCCAATAAGGATAAATCCTTATCGGAAAGTCCTCTCTTTCCTGAGAATGATCTAGTTGTTAATATTGTGAGTTTATAATATAAATTATGAATAATTATTATGTGGTGGATATTGGTTCAATGAAGGAATTTAACATGAAATATTTGTTGAAAGTTTGGCAATTATCTTTTCCGATAAAATATTCATTCAAATATATTATTATAATATTACATTTTTTATAATTTAAATGTTAATATTATTATAATAATATATAATTTTTAGCTTGTGACTAAAAGTGGAGTGAATGTTATCATTTTGATTTTGAATTCCTTTTTCCAAAACTATTTCGTGCGCGTCTCCTTCTCCTGCATTTTTTTTTCTAAAGAGAAGGCTTACTAATCATTCTTCTACAATGCAAATCCTTTCCAAATTTAGTGGGCCCTCAAATTAAAATGTGAGCTATTCATTTTCAAATTCTCTCGTAGAATTGTTTCAAAGGTGGCCCCAGCCATTGAAAGTGGGAGGAGTTAGGCAGAAGAAAAAGAAAAAATGAAAGTTAGGTAGGCAGGAATGGTTAGTCCGAATGATTTGTTTTTTTCTCCCTCCATTGCACTATAAATAGAGGGTTAACCCTCCTTCCTAAAACACACCTTCAATATCAAAAATTCTTATTCTATAGTATTGTGAGTATTTTCTTGAGTATAAGGATACTTTGAGTGTAGTTTTTTTTGTGCAAGATTTTCTTAGAATAATATCCGATATTCCAGTCAAATCTAATTTCTTCTAAGGTAAAAGATATTATTTTTGCAATACTTGTAAAAAATATTATTTTCTTTCATACTCTATATTATGAAAGGGCTATTATTTTATTTCGTATTCCTAAATTTAAACTTACTATGGTAAGTATTGCTTCTATAATTCTTAAAATGATTATAAATTTCTCAAGTTTTGCGCTTCATCTAATATCATTTCACTGGAATATTAATCTGAACTTTCTTATTAAATTTTAAACTTTTCATGTCTGGGTACTATTTATACGGTACTATCAATGGGCACTATTCATATATACAGTATTATTCATACAATACTATTCACAAAAGAATGTAATTTTCTTTTATGTTCAAATTATTCTTGATACATGAATATCATTTTTGAATTTTACTCCACAAAAAGTTATCATGTTGACACTTTGGACATTTTTAAACTCTAGATAAATTAAATTAGAATTCTCTAATATTTATTCTTTATCTCACTTGATTGAATCTATATATCATTGTCATCATTCTCATGCTTATATTGTATTGGAAGTCATCTTTGGCCCGTAGTGCAAAGATGGACTGTTGATTGGTATGATTATGACCAGGAATTGTGTATTGGTATAATCATAACCTTTAATGTTACAGATAAGGTTTGTGGTGAAAGTCCTCTTTGGCCCGTAGTGTATAGATGGACAGGTGTTTGACATGATCATGACCACTGGTGATACTAACGAATATCCTTGGCCTGTAGTGCATGGATAATTCGTTGATTTGAAATATTTATTGAATGATGTTATAGGGATAAAATATTGATGATAGACTTTTAAATCATAGAAGATAGTAGATATCATGCTCTACTTAACTCTCATAATGGATTGTTGTTTCCGCTGCAGTTGTACTCTAAAACTTGTTGTCCATTATATTCTATCAGATTTTTCCCTGTTAAGGACTAATGATAATTTGTTCTATATTATCTTAGTCATAATATTCTTTACTGGGCTAGTTGAGCTCACCCTTTTCTTTTTTGTTCCATTGTTCTTCTTAGGAGGAGAGAATATAGCTGGGACTAGTCGGGGTGTGGTGTGATGGTTCAGGACAGTTATTATAGCAGTCCTCACTATTTTGTAAAATAGTGTATCAATAATTGTAATGGGGAGTTTATTTGAGTTTGGATATTGTCTACAAGACAATATTTGTATTAAAACTCTCAGCTTATGTGTTGTCGTATTTTACACGACAGTTGTATTAATGAAGTTTGTATTTGGTTTTTATACCATGTATTTGGCGACTCAAAATGAGTTCTGTGGATCTATTTTGGAGGCGTCACAGTTGGTATCAGAGCTTAGGGATATGATCTCTGGTGGAGATCTGGGATTAGAACTAGGAGGGGATAAATGAGTAAAACCTTCGCTAGTATGTCCTACCTAAGCTTATTTGTTACTCTATCCGTCCCATGATAAAAGTCCTTATTACTATTTTGGGTAGCCCCATGTTAAATGTCCACTTTCCTTTAATAACCAAAAGTTTACATATTTTTTTCTATTATGTCCGTAGCATTAAATATCTCATACTTTTCTTATTCTAATTCTCTCTCTATATTTAATAAGTATGGAGAGAGAATATTTTGAATTGAATAGCTAGAAAGTCAATCTCTCACCTACATTAAAAATAATTAATGACATATTATTATGGGCAATTTTGTCATTTCATTCCTCTTCTTAATATGTGTGAAAAGTCCACCAAGACTGTTATCCTGGGACGGAGGGAGTATTTGTTATTGGTCGGTCATAATATAGGCTTAATATGTGGCATGTGAATTTCGTTATTTAACCCTTGTTTTGTGGCAGTATTTGTGAATGGCATCTAAAAATTTTGAGATGAGCAATGGAGCACATGCAACCATTGAGACACCGACAAGCAACAACCAGGATAATGTGCATCAAGAAGGCAATAATCCTCATGTAAACAACAGCACCGACCAAATGATGAATGATAGGATGTTTAGGAGCTTTTTACAATTCATGCAAAAAAAGACAAGAGAGACTTCTGTTCAAAATGCAGGTGGAAACAATGGTAACTCACGGCTTGTCACTACTAAGCAATTCAAGGAGTTGGGACCACCAGAATTTTTGGGAAAGCCAGAGCCACTAAAGGCCTACATGGATTAAGAAGATTACCAAGATATTTGATGTTTATGGATGCACTGAAGAGCAAAAGGTTCCATTTGCCACTTTTATGTTGCGTGGAGAGGCAGATTACTGGCGGAAAATTGTAAAACGTACTCATCTGTCCGTACTTAAGATATCTTATGAGAGGTTCCAAGAATTATTCAACAAAAAGTACTTTTCAGAAAAATATAGGAGGTGGAATTCATAAAACTGGAGCAGAATAATATGGCTGTATCGCATTATGAGGCAAAGTTTGCAGAGTTATCCCGGTTCGCATCTCATTTGTCAGACAATGAGGAGCGGATGACGCGAATGTTTCTAAGAGGTTTGAAACCCGAAATTCGTCAACATCTTATCTCTCATAAACTTTGCTTATATTCAGATGTAGTGAATATGGCTCAGTTATTAGAGCGAGATTATGAGTCAGCTCAACCAAAAGACAGCAATCGGCAGCACGAGAATAGTTATACCAGTGACAACAATCACCGAAGCAGTGATAGCCAACGTGCCAGAAATGGTAACCACTTCAGTGGTAATCATGGCCAAGATAATAGAAGAAATGATTCAAGTGAAAATTTCAAGAAGTAAAGATTTAACAGTGATGCAAAGACATTGGCAGCAGCACCAGCAATAACAAAAGTTTCTAGGGAAGGAGAAAGACCGCCAGTTAGATGCTACAGATGCGGAGAGGAGGGACACATAAGTCCAAACTGTTTAGCCTTCCAATGTATGTTTTAGTTGTGAAAAAGATGGTCACATAGGTTGATTTTGTCCTGTAGCGAAGTCAAGTCCAACTGGGACGGTGGCACAAAAGGTGGCTATGGACAAAACAAAGTCGGTGGTTAAAGGGAGAGCATTTGTCGTGACTTTCCAAAATACGAGAAACCCAAACGAAGTTATCACGGATAAACTAATTGTGACGCCCCCAAAATAGGTATACATCACGCATTCTGAGTCGCCAAATACATGGTACAAAATTTAAATACAAACTTCATTTATACAATACGAAAAAAGCGTAACTGAGAGTTTTTACATGAATATTATCTCATGGACAATATCCAAACTCAAATGGAGTCCTCATTACATTTATTATCACACTATTTTATAGAATAGTGTGGACTACTATAGCCACTTATCATGGACCATCACTCCATTCCCCGACTCGTCCCAGCTATATTCTCATTTCCTGAAGAGAACAATGATTGCAAAGGGAGAGCTCAACTAGCCCAGTAAAGAATATTATGACTAAGATAATACAGAATAAATTATTATTAGCCTTCAACAGTGTTAAACTGATAGAATACAATAGACAACAAGTTTAATTATAGCGGAACAAACTATCCATTAGAAGAGTCAAGTAAAACATGATATCTACTATCTTCTATAATTTAAAAGTTTATCATCAATTTTATCACTGAAACTCAACTTAATAAATAATCCATATCACTGAATTATCCCTGCACTACGGGCCAAGGATATTCGTGTTATCACCAATGGTCACACTACTATAAAACAGTAAATAGATAATGCGTAAAAAATGTTGTAGAAGGTCTTACAGAAACGTTGTATTTAAGGGTGTTGTCTATTTGACACCTTTATACAACGTTTTTAAAACGTTGTAGTTTGACACATTACACAACCTTTTTTTCTTAAAAAACGTTGTATATTTTTTTTCCATAAATTCTTGGATGCTTGAAAATATTGTAGATGATATAATTCCATAACATTTTCTGGCTTAAAATGTTGTGGTTTGGTACATCAGACAATGTTTGCACTCATTTATACAACCTTTAGAAGGGGTCATCTATTTAGATAAATTTATACAACATTTTTAAAACGTTGTATAAAGACTTAAAAATGTTGTAATTCATGCATATAACAACTATTTTTAGTTCACCTATATATGAAATTACATACACAATGGTGCACCTACAATGTTTGTAGGACTGCTAATGCCATGATATATAGCTAAAAAACTCTAAATTATCATTTCAAGCCAAAATGTATCAACCATTCAAAGTACATCTGTAAAACCCCCAAATCAGGGTTACCTGATCTCCGAGTTTGGTGTTCACGATCCACCATATAATACCATCTAACTACCTATTCATATATAAACAGTAATACATATCACATTAAAATATGTTGTTAATACAGTAGTCCCAGGTCCGCTAACCTTAACATTAAAAACATACCCCGTATATATAAAAAAAGGGTTTACAAACAACATAATAAATATGCTTCATCATAACTAATTTATCACTATGCCTTTGCCTCTATTCTTCACAACACCTTCTGCAACTTCGTCCCTAGCTGAAAAGTTTTATTTAGCAAGGGTGACCAACAAATTTTCCTCGCAAGTTAAGACATACGTACAATGAATATATACGAATCAAGAATATTAGACTCTCTAATTTGATGTAATGATACCAAATTTCAGGAAACTTTGAATTAGCTGAACAATTCGTTAATCAATAACAAGTCTTCTCACTTTTAATGCAACATAATAATTTGATAATGAAAGAGTACAACGCTTTCAAAGTTTCTACGATATTCTAATGAATAATCATGAATCAATTCTACGCAATAACAAAGTGGAATGTTTTCCAGATTTATGTTGAGTGATCACAAAGGATCTAGAACTTCTCTTCTCGGGTATCTATCAAAGATTTACTTTGATACATATGCAGGTGTCCATAAAGATTAAATCATACCCCTCTGCAAGTATAACAAGTGATCAGCTTTATTATACCCTATATTATGCATAATACTTAACAGTGCGCAATGGCCAAATATACGACCTAAAATGTTCCCTTTATATAAAAAGTTGTTCTTCTCAGTCTTCGAATCAGAATTTGATTTAACAACGAAATGCAATGATTTCAATATCTAATCACTTCTCTTCTCAAACCTATCAAGTTTTACTTTTTTCGATCTAGCCGAAACAACTGGCATTGCATTGATCTATCAATAATAATTGAATTCTCTTCTCTTCTCTTCTTGAACCTATCAAGTTCTAACAAATATTCGTCTAGCCAAAACAATTAGCTAAGACATGTTTCAATACGATTAAACAATAGACAGAATTTAACCGTACTATTTGAAATTAATAATAACTTCTACGGATGTGAATATCCAACAATAAAACATCATCTAGCAAAGATCTAAACACATAAACACAAAATTTGTCTTAGCATACAAGATCAAAATGGGTTAGGGCTTTTATACCTTCTTGATTCCGATCTTTGATCTATGCTTTCCTTAACTGTTTTTGGTGTTCTAGTAACTGATTATATGACTGAGGGACTTATGAATTTCGGATATGTAGAGAGAGAAAGAGTTGTTGAGAGCTAGTTGGCCAAATGAGCAAATTAATGGACTTTCTCTCTCTTAGATCTATATATATTGCTTGATATGTTTCTAGATCTGATATAAAGAGGTGATATTGCTGGAGATTTTAAGTCCCAATGTCAACATAGTGGTTCACCAACTAATGCTCTTGGAAAATTTACAAGTTACATATTAAAATATACTAAAAGGGCATTTTGGTCTTTAGCATAATATTTTTAATGGCATAATTAACATTGTCCAAATCCTTAGGGTTTAACCCTAAGGTTCTAACCCTTAGGTTTGAAAACTTTAGCTTTCTAGGATTTTCTACTTAGGGTTTTAAATTAGAAAATTAAAAGTTTAAAACTAAAATTAGGGTTTTAAATAAAAATTAATATTTCTAAAGTATAATTAGGGTTTCCTAATTATATTAACGTTTACTAATCAGATTAGGCTTGCTAATTAGGATTAGGGTTTCCTAATTAGGGTTTAGGATTCCAAATTTAAAATTAGTATTTTCTGGCTTTCGATTAGGGTTTTCAACTGCGCATTAGGGTTTCTAATCCTGATATTAGGGTTTCTAATCTCTTATTATGGTTTATTAATTTTAAACCTTGTTCGATCCATCATTTGATCAAAATATCTATACAGTACAAACACATACTCATCAATATAATTATTTTAATTATATTTTCAATCGAATCCCTATCTGTAACTAAGGTTAGGGTTTTTAAATTTGTTAAGCACAACTCTACTCTTATTTCTAAGTCAATACACAAATTGACTAAGTCTTACAGCTATATCACATATACACAACACAATAATGATAATTAATAATAATATTAATTTTTTTTAAAAAAATTATTTGAAAATTTTGGATTATTCGAAATCCCGGGTTATCACATTCACCCCTCCTTAAAAGGATTCCGTCCTCGGAATCACCACTTTCTTATTCTCTATAATCTTTTAAAGTTATATCATCAATTCATTTTATTAACACAATTTTCATTTGTGTGTCATATTCTAACCTGTGACTTGAATCTATAAAAGAAAACAATTCACAGCAATATCTAACTCGTATTTCTCGCGTAATTAATTAATTGTTAATCGAACTTGTTACCTGTCACCACTTCATGGGTAGCTGCTGCATTTAGAACTATCATGCTAAAAGTGAATGATGTTGGTCTTCCCTTCTGAGCTGCTTCTTTGATCCATAGTGTTCCTCGGCTGGTTCCCTTATTCACCTTCTTCTTTGGGCAATCACGCACCAGATGATCAATTAATCCACACGCAAAACAACCTTGTTTCTTCTTTGGAATGGGACACTCAGGAGACATGTATCTCTCATGGCCACAGTTGTAACAGACTCCTTTTTTATTCAAACAAACTCCTTGATGATGCTTCCCGCAAACTACACACGACGTACCTTTCTTCCTAATCTCTACTGAATTATTTCCTGAATTAATATCACCATCCCTCTTACGTTTATTAAGATCACTACCTCCACTACCACCTATCATATTATTTCCTTCGGCTTCCTTTCTTTGTTCTTGACTATTCTTTAATACAGCTTCAATTTCTCCCTCAGCGATAATGGCTTTTTCTAATAACGTTGAAAATGAATTAATTTGCAGCACATCCAACTTCTCGAGTACCAATGATTTCAATCCGTTCTTAAAACATCGTGTTTTAAGCTCCTCAGTGTCCACTCGATGCGGAGCAAATTTAGCTAATTCGTTGAACTTTACAAAATATTTTGTCACTGTCATATTCTTCTGCTTCAGATTCACAAATTGTTCTTCCATATTTTCCTTTAGACCTCCCTTCCTTGGCGGCATTATCTGATAAAAATCTTACATTAATTCTCCTTCTCTATACAAATTCTTATTAATAACACAATAAGAATAAAAAAATTTCTCATATAATCGTATATTTATTCAAATAGCACACAGTACATTTAGCTCTTAACAATAGCACTATCCCTTTTTAAATAATATCAAGATTAACAACACAACTTTAAACAAAAGTTATAATTCTTCGACTTTAAACAAAAAGTCATAATTCTCCATCCACACATAACTATTCCCAGTTTATCAAACTTACCACACTTATGAGTTCATGAACTTGCCACAATTATATGAGTTTATGAACTTATCCTAGTCAGACCTTTGGCGTCCATTCGCTGAGGGGTTCAAAATATTTCATATAATTATGAGTCATGAACTTACCATAAGTATGAGTTTTAAGAACTCAAAAATTAATCTTAATTTTATATTCATATAGAAAATAAAGATTTCATTCATACAAACATATATATTTACGTCTGTTCACACATCAATCTCGATACACTATCAAAAGATACTATCGCTTAAACTTAAGCTATCTACTGTCCACTCCCTTCACCAGTCTTCTTCTTACTGGGACACTTGTTGCATCGGTGACCCAATCTCCCACATGAAAAACACTTCCTCATATTCAGCTTAGGACAATGTAGGGAAATATGTCCTTCCTGCTTAAAATTGAAGCACACGTTCTTTCACATCATGCATCCTCCCATGTGAGTCTTTCCACACTTGTTGCAGACTTGCTTCTTCTTTAGGTTTGAATTTTCAGAATCATCGCTGAAGTTGTCCCTCTTTCTATTATTCTTGTCTTTCTGCTGCTTGATTGTTCCTTCAGACGATCCACCACCTTCAGTCTTCATCCTTTCCACCTGCGCCTTAAGCTCGTCCCGTTCTTCAGTCATCTCGTGTAACGCTCGCTCCATCTTCCACAATTCCTCCAAGAGAAATACTTTACTCCGGAGTTCTTGGACTTCTGCCGATTCTTGATCTTTCTCTCTAACTTTGGTCTTATTCCCTTTCTCCACCTTAGCTTCTTCGAACTCTGCCTCCTCATTACCACTCAGATACATCTCGGGATAATCGTCATGATCGCTCCCCAGATTGGCCATAGGTTCATCTTCTCCCACCTTCTCAACTGATTCGCTTTGCGCTTGCACCTCGACTTTTGGCATTGGTGCAACATCTGCTAGCATCTCCGCACTCATTTTATCTTCTCCAGACATCCTATAATCTGTCTAAAAGACTTGATTAATGCTTCTCCAGTACGAACTTCTCACACTATGTGTCCACATATCTCACTATCGATATAATTCGGCAATCCCTCACTTAGAACTCTAAATGAGTTCTCTCTATCTCGCTTATGGTTATAATCCTAGGGTTTTCCCCACCCCACTTAAGGTTTATAACTTACATCTTTTATACCAACCTGTGAAACCCCCAAATTTGGGTTATCTGACCCCCCGAGTTTGGTGTTCACGATCCACCATATAATACCATCTAACTACCCATTAATATATAAATAGTAATACATATCACATTAACATATGTTGTTAATACATTAGTCCCAGGTCCGCTAACATTAACATTACAAACATACCCCGTAGATATAGAAAAAGGGTTTACAAATAACATAATAAATATGCTTCATCATAACTAATTTATCACTATGCCTTTGCCTCTATTCTTCACAGCACCTTCTGCAACTTCATCCCTAGCTGAAAAGTTTTATTTAGCAAGGGTGAACAACAATTTGCCTCGCAAGTTAAGACATACAATGAATATATACGAATCAAGAATAGCAGACTCTCTAATTTGATGTAATGATACCAAAGTTCGGGGAACTTTGAATTAGCTGAACAATTCGTTAATCAATAACAAGTCTTCTCACTTTCTATGCAACATAATAATTTGATAATGAAAGAGTACACCGCTTTCAAAGTTTTTATGATATTCTAATGAATAATCAAGAATCAATTCTACACAATAACAAAGTGAAATATTTTCCAAATTTATGCTGAGCGATCACAAAAGATCTAAAACTTCTCTTCTCGGGTATCTATCAAAGATTTACTTTGATACATATGCAGGTGTATCAGATAACCATAAAGATTAAATCATACCCCTCAGCAAGTATAACAAGTGATCAGCTTTATTATACCCCATATTATGCATAATACTTAATGGTGCGCAATGGCCGAATATACGACCTAAAATGTTCTCTTTATATAAAAGGTTGTTCTTCTCAGTCTTTGTATCAGAATTTGATTTAACAACGAAATGAAATAATTTCAATATCTAATCACTTCTCTTCTCAAACCTATCAAGTTTTGCTTTTTTGATCTAGCCGAAACAACTGGCATTGATTTATCAATAATAATTGAATTCTCTTCTCTTCTCTTCTTGAACCTATCAAGTTCTAACAAATGTTCGTCTAGCCAAAACAATTAGCTAAGACATGTTTCAATACGATTAAACAATAGACATAATTTAACTCTACTATTTGAAATCAATAATAGCTTCTACAGATGTGAATATCCAACAATAATTATTCTACAAGTATATTCTCAGAATCACTAATTTAATTTGAATTATTAAACATTCACTAACTGCTAATAATCAACAATAAATTATTTGACGTGGTCTAATCAATAATAATTAACCACCATAATAATTGAACAGTATTAACTCAAGGTTGAGTTAGGAAACTTGCCTCTTCAGCTGATTACAGCTGCACAAAATACTTATCTGCGTTTGAAAGACCTATAACCAATAATATCGGCCTCACAATTAGCACAATATTTTATAACACACAACACTGTAATTCACAGTCGATCTTCTCCTATACACATTACCATATAGCCACATCAATGTTTATAACCTATATAAACACTTATCAAGTCTAACTAGTTTAGTCTGGTTGGACTTCGATCCATTAATCTCGGTATTCTGATCACCTTATCCGACAATTAAGACAGTTGTTGTCAATTTAAATTCGGTTTCTAAGCTTCAATATTAATTTAGATAAGTCAATTATCGTTAATAATATTTTTCAACAGCTTTTAATGATTTATAAGCAATTATTATAATTTATAATAATTTTTTAAACATTGGAATCATTTTTAAATGATTTAATTATCAAATAAACTTATCATTATTAATATTTAATAATATAAAAATATTAATGTTATACTTGTCAAAATATTAAAGTTATTGTTAATAACTTACAATATTTTTAAATAATCAATATTCTACTTAAATAATTTTTAAATTAATTAAAATAATTTTTAAACCATCACCATTAATATTTAAATATTAATGAAATTATTATCAAAATATTAAAAGTCATTAATTATAACTTAAAATATTTTTAAAATATTTTTCTCATTTTAAATGATTTTTAAATTAATAAAATCATTTTTAATTCATTTATTTAATATAATATTTAAATAAATATAATATCATTAATATTAATTTATTAATGAGAATTCTCCAAAAATATTAAAAATTATATTTTATAATTCCAAATATTTTCGAACACTTTATTCTTATTTAAAATGATTATTAAATCAATAAAATCATTTTATCTTATTTATTTAATTTAATAATTAAATAAATATAATATCATTAATATTAAATTATTAATAAAAATTCTCTAAAAATATTAAAAGTCACATTTTATAACTCAAAATATTTTTAAATACTTTATTCTTGTTTAAAATAATTTTTCATAATATTAAATTATTTTTCTCTAATTTATTTAACACACTAATTAAATAAATTAAATATCATTAATATCCAAATAATTATAAATATTAATGAAAAATGTCTCAAATAATTAAAAGTTCTTTTTCAGAATTTAAAATGATTTTTAAACTTATTTTGCTAATTTTTATAATTTATTTCTATTTTTAAATAATTTTCGAAAAATCAAAAATTAAAAAATAATAAACCGTCGCTAAAGCCTATAGCGATACTTGTCTGTCGTCTTAGGTGTTCTTGGCCGCAAGAACACTGATAATTCAGTGTTTAAGATCCTTAGTTTGATCACACTTTAATCTCGGTTTATGTATGTTCTGTCCAACCTAAAAGTTAGATATTGTAGTGTTTATGTCACTCTACAAATTACAATACTTTGTTGGGTCATACTACACCATATCATGAAGATCAGGCCATGCAAAGTCACTGTCAGACTTAATCTGGGTTTTCTGGGTAACCCAGAAACCTAGACAGTCGCGAGGTACCACTTTGTGGTTCAATTTTAGCTTAGTTCTGATCATTGTATTGATGGTTTCTTGGTTCATAGATCTAGTACATATGTCAAGGAACGTATATACATCACCAGATCATTCCAACAACAACAGAATTACAATTTATAACTCGGTCAAAGGCTGTCAGAAATAATGCTTATACCGTTTTTGGGTTTTCCAGAAACTGCCATTGTGATCAACAAGCCTAGTTTGACCGTCCACTATGTTCGATCAGTTGCTTTTTAACGTATTTAAAGGCAAGAATCTATAGTCCACATTACAGGATACAACACGGTTACCATAACATTATCATATCACATAACAAATGTCAGATATATTGCTTAACAAATCTTGTCAGACGCTGAAAAATACTTTCTGGGTTACCCAAAATGCAACTGGTCAACGCCGGTGAACTCACTTTGACCATGAATGTCATGCAATCTGGACATGGAATGGCTGTGATTCCACTTCCAGATTACAGTCCTCATGTCAGGCTACCGATCCAAAACATAAAACAACAAAAATAAAAAACGAACAAGAATATGTGGCTCCTGACATTAGCTTGTCAGACCATAAATTTTGTTCTTGGACAGTTTTGGAAAAACTCGATTTTAAAGTATTTTAATGTTATGGATCTATGTTATATCAACATAGATCATCATAAAATATAATCTAGCAATGATCTAAAACACATAAATACAAAATTTGTCTTAGCATACAAGATCAAAATGGGTTAGGGCTTTTATACCTTCTTGATTCCGATCTTTGATCTATGCTTTCCTTAACTATTTTTGGTGTTCTATTAACTGATTATATGACAGAGGGACTTATGAATTTCAGATATGTAGAGAGAGAAAGAGTTGTTGAGAGCTAGTTGGCCAAACGAGCAAATTAATGGATTTTCTCTCTCTTAGATCTATATATATATTGCTTGATATGTTGCTAGATCTGATATAAAGAGGTGATATTGCTGGAGAGTTTAAGTCCCAATGTCAACATAGTGGTTCACCAACTAAAGCTCCTGGAAAATTTACAAGTTACATATTAAAATATACTAAAAGGGCATTTTGGTCTTTAGCAAAATATTTTTAATGGCATAATTGACATTGTCCAAACCCTTAGGGTTTAACCCTAAGGTTCTAACCCTTAGGTTTTAAAACTTAAGCTTTCTAGGATTTTCTACTTATTGTTTTAAATTAGAAAATTAAAAGTTTAAAACTAAAATTATGGTTTTAAATAGAAATTAATATTTCTAAAGTATAATTAGGGTTTCCTAATTATATTAACGTTTACTAATCACATTAGGCTTGCTAATTAGGATTAGGATTTCCTAATTAGGGTTTTGGATTCCCAAATTTAAAATTAGGGTTTCCCAGCTTTTGATTAGGGTTTCCAACTGCGCGTTAGGATTTCTAATCCTGAGATTAGGGTTTCTAATATCTTATTAGGGTTTATTAATTTTAAACCTTATCTGATCCATCATTTGATCAAAATCTCTATACAGTACAAACACATATTCATCAATATAATTATTTTAATTATATTTTCTATCGAATCCCAATCCGTAACTAGGGCTAGGATTTTTAAATTTGTTAAGCACAACTCTACTCTTATTTCTCAGCCAATACACAAATTGACTAAGTCTCACAGCTATATCACAGATACACAACACAATAATGATAATTAATAATAATATTAATTTTTTAAAAAAATTTATTCGAAAAATTTGGATTATTCGAAATCTCGAGTTATCACATTCACCCCTCCTTAAAATGATTCCGTCCTCGGAATCACCGCTTTCTTATTCTTTATAATCTTTTAAAGTTGTATCATCAATTCATTTTATTAACACAATTTTCATTTGTGTGTCATATTCTAACCTGTGACTTGAATCTATAAAAGAAAGCAATTCACAGCAATATCTAACTCGTATTTCTCGCGTAATTTAATTGTTAACCGAACTCATTACCTGTCGCCTCTTCATGGGTAGCTGCTGCATTTGGAACTATCATGATAAAAGTGAATGATGTTGGTCTTCCCTGCTGAGCTGCTTCTTTGATCCATAGTGTTCCTCGGCTGGTTCCCTTATTCACCTTCTTCTTTGGGCAATCATGCACCAGATGATCAATTAATCCACACGCAAAACAACCTTGTGTCTTCTATGGAATGGGACACTCAGGAGACATGTGTCCCTCATGGCCACAGTTGTAACAGACTCCTTTTTTATTCAAACAAACTCCTTGATGATGCTTCCCGCAAACTACACACGGCGCACCTTTCTTCCTAATCTCTACTGAATTATTTCCTGAATTAATATCAGCATCCCTCTTACGTTTATTAAGATCACTACCTCCACTACCACCTATCATATTATTTCCTTCAGCCTCCTTTCTTTGTTCTTGACTATTCTTTAATACAGCTTCAATTTCTCCCTCAGCGATAATAGCCTTTTCTAATAACGTTGAAAATGAATTAATTTCCAGCACATCCAACTTCTCGAGTACCAACGATTTCAATCCGTTCTTAAAACATCATGCTTTAAGCTCCTCAGTGTCCACTCGATGTGGAACAAATTTAGCTAATTCGTTGAACTTGACAAAATATTCTGTCACTGTCATATTCTTCTGCTTCAGATTCACAAATTGTTCTTCCATATTTTCTTTTAGACCTCCCTTCCTTGGCGGCATTATCTGATAAAAATCTTACATTAATTCTCCTTCTCTATACAAATTCTTATTAATAACACAATAAGAATAAAAAAATTTCTCATATAATCGTATATTTATTCAAATAGCACACAGTACATTTAGCTCTTAACAATAGCACTATCCCTTTTTAAATAATATCAAGATTAACAACACAACTTTAAACAAAAGTTATAATTCTTCGACTTTAAACAAAAAGTCATAATTCTCCATCCACACATAACTATTCCCAAATCATCAAACTTACCACACTTATAAGTTCAGGAACTTGCCACAATTCTATGAGTGTATGAACTTATCCTAGTCAGACATTTGGCGTCCATTCGCTGAGGGGTTCAAAATATTTCATATAATTATGAGTCATAAACTTACCATAAGTATGAGTTTTAAGTGTGACGCCCCCAAATTCAGGTACTTGAAACCCGAACTCAGTGCTTCACGATACCATTTCTATGAGTGGAATAATACTAATAATAATAACAATAATATAGATTATCAAATTTAATTTACATATTATCAGAGTTTTCAATCCCAAGTACGAAACCTTCAAACATTCGTTACATTACATGATAATTAATATATATCATCATTATCCTAATAAAGTCTAGTTATTACAAAAGATAACATTCTCTTTCATTCAGCGACCTTCTCTTTCCCTTTGTTCTTGGCAGAGCCTTCAAGTTGTTCATACTTAGCTGAAAACATTTAAATTAAGCAAGGATGAGCATTAGAGTGCCCAGCAAGTAATAGTAACAATAACATTTAGCTGAATAAATTAAATGTTTTCTTTGAACGATACTTTTACAACGAATCAACAGTTGTGAAGTAAGCTAAATCAATAATAAACAACATATCATTTCGATTTCAAAATCTTAAAACTACGTATTGACTATAAATCATGATCATTTGGCAGACTATGAATATTGTTTTCTATTTTCGAAAAGGTTAAACAGAACTTCATCTGTAAACCATCATAACTTACGGGCACGGGGGTGATCAGCCCGTTATGCCCTGTATTGATCAATACTACATTATAGGACGATATTTTCGTCCCGCATTTCTGCCTTAGGCGCATAAAAGTTTTCTATATTTGGGATGTTTATACCAGTCTTGAATCCGAACCAAAATAATTCAGTTGGATAACAATAAAGTTCTTATCTTGTTCACCAACAATTTTAAGTTAGTGTCTAGCCAAATCAAATAGCTTAGACGACTTTTAATTCAACTTATACATACTGGACACCGATAAGTATGTATCAACATGTGATAAAATATAATGATTATCCAAGTGAGGACACTTGTATAACCATGTTTAGAAATTAACGAACATAATATATTTCTTGATCTACAATAATAGAATTAAGGAACTTATACAGCAGATTATAATTTAATAATTTACTTATACAGAATCATTGCATAAGTATATACAAAGGTTGAAATATTTGAATAATTGAAAAGAATAGTTTAGATATTATCTTACGCATGTTCATTGCATAAAGTAAATGCAAAGGGTTAGATACTTGCCTTGTCTACTGCTTACATAACTTAGATTTATCTTTTATATCAAGCCCTATCATTAAATATATCATTCGTTTGATTAGAATAACATATCCTATCATATTGTACTGCTATTTGCAGTTAGCACATAACCTAATCACATTATCATGTAAGTTTAACAACCATTGAATCACAAATAAACATTTATCAAGTCAACCTATCTAAGTCCAGATCAATTTTTGAAATATGTCAATGTACTGACAACTTTATCGGGTATTTATCGAGTGTAAGACTCTATACAGTAGTTCAATATTCATTTAGATGACTTATATATCAGTCATATTATTTTTAAATGACTTATAATAAGTTTAAAACCTTTATTATAATTTATCGCGAATTTTCAAACATCGGAATCATTATTAAATGATTTAAATATTAAATAATTTTATTATCATTAACATTTAATTAATATTAAACTATTAATGAAACCATTGCCAAAATATTAAAGTTATTTATAATAACTTAAAATACTTTTAAATTATTTATTTTACCCTTAAATGATTTTTAAAACATTTAAAATTATTTTTAAATAATTATCATTAATATTAAAGTATTAATATTTTATTTATCCAAATATTAAAAGTCATTAATTATCACTTAAAATATTTTTAATTCATTAATATCCTTTTTAAAATATTAATAAAACCATTTTTAAACCATTTATTTAATATAATTATTAAATAAATTTAATATTATTAAAAATAAATTAATAATCATTAATATTAAATTATTAATGGAATTATCCTTTAAATATTAAAAGTTATATTTTATAACTTAAAATATCTTAAAACACTTTGTTTTCATTTAAAATGATTATTATAATATTAAAATCATTTTTAATCTAATTTATTTAATATAATTATTAAATAACTTTAATATCATTAATAATAATTAATTAATAAAATTTACCTTTAAATATTAAAAGTTATATTTTATAACTTAAAATATTTTAAAAATATTTATTTTCATTTAAAATGGTTTTTATAATATTAAAATCATTTTAAATTAATTTATTTAATTTAATTGTTAAATAAATCTAATATCATTAATATTAAATAATTAATGAAATTTGCTTTAAAATATTAAAAGTTATATTTTATAACTTAAAATATTTCTAAATAACTTATTATCATTTAAAATGATTTTTAATATAATAAAATTATTTTTAATTAATTTATTTAATACATTTAATAAATAAATTATTTATCAATAATATTTAAATAAATACTAATATTTATGAAAAATATTTGAAATTATTAATATTTAATTTTTATAACTTTAAATAATTTTTCAAATTATTTTTGTAATTTTCAGAAATTAAATACTATTTTTAAATGATTTTTGAAAATTTAATTAAATAAAATTAATAAAACTGTCGCTATAGGCCTTTAGCGACAGACAGTGTAGTCTATGGTGTTCTTGAGCCTTCAAGAACATTCATAGCCAGTGTTCAAGTACCTTACTTTGACCAAGAACACTGATAAGATAATGATGTTTTTGGGATATAAATTGATCACGATTTGTAGAACTAACGTAATACTACATGATAAAACAACAATCATGATCAACAAGCATAACACAAGCGAGATCTGAGGCCTAGAACAAGCTGTCAGAGTTGTTCTTCATTTTCTGGGTTACCCACAAATGAAGAACAGTTCGACTGGCTCGTTTTGGGCTTCCACAACTTGCTAACCTTGTGTTGTTTTTGTGATTTAAAACCTGCAGTGTGTAGCCAACATGTACTACACAATATCTATTACACAACATCAACAAAATCACAACACAATCGTCAGATTCGGACCGGTCAAACCTTGTCAGAATACATGATCATACGTTTTCTGGGTTACCCAGAAAACGTATTTCATGTTCTTCCTGCTTGGTTTGACCCTTCACACAATCCAACACGAATGATTTTTAGATGATATTAAAGCTTGAAAATAAAATTAATCTATCATACTACAACTTAGATGCAACAAAATAACACAAATAAACTAACACATGCAAGATCCAAAGTCCTGAACAAGCTATCAGACCGATCTGGGCATATTCTGGGCTGCACAGATTTCTTCCGGTCAATGCTGGTCAACAGTATTTGACCGTTAATAACTACACATCTAGACTAGATATAAGCTTGATTCGTGTTCTAGATCACAGACCACACAACATGCTACATATTCAAAGCTTGAAACAACAAAAACATCTAACAGAGAACGATTGGTGGCCACTGACATTCGTTGTCAGATCACTAAGATTTTTTTTCCAGATTCTTGAAATCTTCAAATTCGAGCCTCTAGATGTTATGGATCTAACATCTAGCAACCCAGATCATCCTTAGACACTATATTTAACATGTTTAACACAAAAAAATAACATCAAACAACATATCTATGGACAGATTTCATGGCTAGGGTTTATACCTTCTTATTAATAATCTTGGATTCTAGGCTTCTGATTTGGTTGTGATGTTCGTGGGGCTTGGTTGTGTGACTGAAATGCTAAGAAATTTCGTTGGTTTGAGT
Organism: Panax notoginseng; assembly: GCA_016801055.1. Lineage (NCBI taxonomy): Eukaryota > Viridiplantae > Streptophyta > Magnoliopsida > Apiales > Araliaceae > Panax > Panax notoginseng. Next base: position 147,203,337 of record CM029018.1, on the reverse strand, counting down.
TGAGAAAAGAGGTTGGAGTGTGTGGAGAGAAATGAGCTTGCAAATGATTTTCTCTCTCTCCAATGCTATAAATACAAGGGCTAGATACATGTAATGCTGATATAGAGACTGATTTGCTGGAGTTTTAAGTCAAGGGAGTAGTTATATTAGGTCACCCACTCCTTCTATTTTCAAAACCTAGTTACTAGCCTCGATAATGCATAGAAGGGTAAATTTGGTCTTTTGTATTTCTAATTTAATGGTATTCTCGTCATTTGACAAACCCTTAGGGTTTAACCCTTAGGGTTTAACCCTAAGATTTAGTACATAACATTTGTAGGATTTAGCAATTAAGGTTTGCACAAAATAAAAATAATGTTAGTTTCTAATTTTTGCAAATTAGTGTTTCTTAATCGAGTTTAATTTTCTAATTACATATACAGGAACATTGGGGTTCATAATTTACTAATTATAATTAAGATAACTAATTTATCTATTAGAGCACCCATATGATAATTAGGGTTAACAATATACTAATTAGGACTAACAATTTAATAATTAGGGTTAAAAATTTGTAATTAGGGTTTCTAATCACCTTAAGCATGATCATTAGGGTTTAAAGTTCGCTAATGAGTATTAAACATCCTAAATTAGCAATTAAGGTTTCCCAATTTGACAGTTAGGGTCCCAAAATATCAGTTAGGGTTTTAACTTTTCAATCAGGGTTTCGAGTCAATAATTAGGGTTTACTTAATTAGCATTTATATTTATAATACCCGACATTGATCATATTATTACGATTTCCTAAAAATATCTTGAACTATAATTTGTATTTTAAATTAGGGTTTCTCACAGTAATACTAGTGTTTGTCATATAATGCCATAATTGATCAACCATTATCGGTTCACGTATACAATACATATTTATAGCACTAAAAAATCAAAAATATAATTAATATTATATTATTATTACCATTCCTTGTTCCAAAACCAGAATTAGGGTTTGGATTCCATATCTGATTTACCTTGCATAAATAGCTTTATTAATTAAGTTAAAATATTTAACTTAATAATCCGAGCCAAAATTCATATAAATAAATAATAATTATAATAACTACAATAACCATTCCTTATATTATTTAAATAATATAGTATCATATTTCCTTTAAAAAATAAATAATAAAAATATTTCTACTATAAAATTAATTATTATAAAAATGTAATTTATAATGATCATTGATTCTAAAATAAAATTATTTGTAAATATTCTTATAATAAATATATTTTTATTTACCACATAAATACATATACACATTATCTTGTACAAATCCTCATCCTTAAAATAAAAAAAAAAATTTATACGCAAAATTTCGGTTTTATTTATATAAAAAAATATTGGGTTATTACATTCACCCTCCCTTATAAAGATTCCGTCCCCGGAATCACCGTTTTAAAACTTACACCTATAAGAGTACATAGCCTACACAGTCATTTCAAGTAGACCTCGATCATAATTGATCGAACTGATCTTTAACTTTTTACATAAAGCTTGTCTTTCTGATTAAACGGAAATTTGATTTCTTAAAAGAACTCAAATTCCTCCTTCAAAATTTCTTTATAAAAAAAAATTTATTATATAAAAGAAAATCATATAGAAGAAAATAAAAGTTATACGAATTATACCTGGAGTTCTATTGCCAGCTGCCGCCGTATCCTAGACTGTCATGTTGAAGACCCTTGCAGTAGATTTTGTAGGTTTGCTAGATGATATTGTTCCGACGATCACCAAGGTTCCGCCGCTTTTCCACATGTTCACGCTTTCTGCCTCCGTCTTCCGTTTCGGACAGTCCTTCACCTTATGCTCCTTTGATCCGCACAGAAAACACCCATTAATAGTTCTAGGATTAGGGTAGTTGGGAGAGATATGGCCCTCCTGCCCACACTTAAAACATATAAATTTACCTTTCAGACATTCCCCAAAATAGTTCTTTCCACAATTCCCACATTGTACCAGCTGTTTCTTCTTTGTACCTTCCTGCTTCACCTGCATACCTCCAAAGTTGTTTCCCTTCCTCTTTTCACTCCTATTTCCCCTATTTGTTTCCTCCTTCCCAGCTCCCTCAACCTCACCCTTGTTCCTTCTTTCCTTGTTGTAGAGGCTTATGGCCTCACTCCCATCCTCAGCAATAATAGCTTTCTCCATGAGTGCTACAAATGTAGGGATCTGCAACACTACCACCTTATTGTAGAGCCAGAGTTTTAATCCCAGCTCAAACCTTCTAGCTTTCCTAGCCTCCGTATCAACTTGATGCGGGACAAACCTAGCCAACTCATTAAACTTAGCGGCGTATTCTGACACCGTCATATTTTTCTGCTTCAATTCCAGAAATTTTACCTCCATCCTAGCTTGCATACTAGATGAAAAATAGTTTTTGAAAAATAAAGTTTTAAACCCTTCCCAAGCAACTACACCTGCTCCTGCCCTCGCCTGATTCGCTTCCCACCAAAAATTTGCCTCACCCTTCATCATGTAGGTGGCAAAAGTAGTTTTTTGCTCCTCAGCTACCTTAGCTATAACGAACGCCTTTTCGATTTCTTTAACCCATGTTTGGGCTTCTATAGGGTCAATTGTACCTCTAAATTTGGGCGGTCCTGCAGCCTTGAAGTCCTTGAAGTTTGCCAAGCGGTTGTCTGGCTGGTTCCCTGCGACTGGTATTCCTTGTTGCATAGCCTGAGCTACCATGTTTGCAAAGTGCTGCATTGGATCTGGTTGTTGACCCCCAGCGTTGTTGACAGATTCTTTTGCCCTTCGATTTCTAGTTTGACGTCTTGGTGGCATTATCTGATTAAATAAAATATAATTTAACTTACATTCTAAACCTTATCATATAAGTTTAATATATTAAACTTGTTTCATTCCTCAAACATAGATTAATATTCATTCAACGATTTCAAATTACTTTACATATCGCAGCACATACTGCATTAAACATTAGCTATCCCTTTGTGACTACAAAAGTCGGGATTTACAAACTTGATCATTACAAAAGTTAAGAACATAACCTTACACAGACATACTAAGCACATATTACATTAAACACACCTACACAACAGAACTTATACTACCTATTTATTACACGTTTTCCTTGGACAACTTTTCACCTGATGACCTCCTATTCCACAATTAAAACAGACACATTGCGTTGGATTGGGACACTGAGGAGAGAAATGTCCCTTCTATCCACAATTGTAGCAAACATATTCTCCCTTTCTGCATACACCTTCATGTTTCTTGTCACAATTTGCACACCTTTCTATTCGATTAATTTTTCCTTGGTTGTTATCAGGATTTCTTATATCACGGTCTTTCATCTTTCTTTTCTCCTTCTTGCTCGGAGCTGCACATGCTTTGTTGCTTTTAGCTCCAATTTGGTCAATTTGGATTTTAAACTTATCTTATTCTTCCATTATTTCTATTAATGCTTTCCGCAGTTGGCTATTTAGTAGTTTTTCTATTTCTCACAACTTTTCCAAAGAGGAAACCTGGTCCCGTAGATTTTGTACTTCGGTTGATACTTGATCAGCTCCAACTTCAGTGTCCGAATCACTATCTATCAGTTCCACCATTTCCGGATCTGGTATTACGTTTTCCATGATAACCACCTCATCGAGGTTGCCTTCACTTTGAGCCTTTATTTCAGCTATTGGCTATGATATTGTCTCCTTCTTTACGATACGAGGGTATCCTAATCCTTTTTTACTTGACATCTACACACATAAATTGTCCTGATTAGTATGTAATATATACACATAACAAACAATAATGTCGTATAGGTTATCTTTTATTTTATTTGTTGATGAATTTATCCGATTCATCTCTTTTTAAACTCTATATGAGTTATTTATATTTTTAACGTTTCCCTCTGTTCTAAGGTTATAGCCTAAGATCTATCCCACCTAAGGTTTTTAACCCTATAGCTCTGATACCATGATGTGACGCCCCTAAATTCAGGTACTTGAAACCCGAACTCAGTGTTTCACGATACTATTTCTATGAGTGGAATAATACTAATAATAATAACAATAATATAGATTATCAAATTTAATTTACATATTATCAGAGTTTTCAATCCCAAGTATGAAACCTTCAAACATTCGTTACATTACATGATAATTAATATATATCATCATTATCCTAATAAAGTCTAGTTATTATAAAAGATAGCATTATCTTTCATTCAGCGACCTTCCTTTTCCCTTTATTCTTGGCAGAGCCTTCAAGTTGTTCATACTTAGCTGAAAACATTTAAATTAAGCAAGGATGAGCATTGGAGTGCCCAACAAGTAATAATAACAATAACATTTAGTTGAATAAATTAAATATTTTCTTTGAACGATACTTCTACAACGAATCAACAGTTGTGAAGTAAGCTGAACCAATAATAACCAAAATATCATTTCGATTTCAAAATTTTGAAACTACATATTGACTATAAATGATGATCATTTGGCAGACTATGAACATTATTTTCTATTTTTGAAAAGGTTAAACATAACTTTATTTGTAATCCGTCATAACTTATGGGCACGGGGGGTGATCAGCCCGTTATGCCCTGTATTGATCAATACTACATTATAGGACGATATTTTTGTCCCGCATTTCTGCCTTAGGTGCATAAAAGTTTTCCATATTTGGGATGTTTATACCAGTCTTGAATCCGAACCAAAATAATTCAGTTGGATAACAATAAAGTTCTTATCTTGTTCACCAACAATTTTAAGTTAGTGTCTAGCCAAATCAAATAGCTTAGATGACTTTTAATTCAACTTATACATACTGGACACCGATAAGTATGTATCAACATGTGATAAAATATAATGATTATCCAAGTGAGGACACTTGTATAACCATGTTTAGAAATTAACGAACATAATATATTTCTTGATCTACAATAATAGAATTAAGGAACTTATACAGCAGATTATAATTTAATAATTTACTTATACAGAATCATTGCATAAGTATATACAAAGGTTGAAATATTTGAACAATTGAAAAGAATAATTTAGATATTATCTTACGCATGTCCATTGCATAAAGTAAATGCAAAGGGTTAGATACTTGACTTGTCAGCTGCTTACACAACTTAGATTTATCTTTTATATCAAGCTCTATCATTAAATAGATCATTCGTTTGATTAGAATAACATATCATATCATATTGTACTGCTATTTGCAGTCAGCACATAACCTAATCACATTATCATGTAAGTTTAACAACCATTGAATCACAAATAAACATTTATCAAGTCAACCTATCTAAGTCCAGATCAATTTTTGAAATATGTCGGTGTACTGACAACTTTATCGAGTATTTATCGAGTGTAAGACTCTATACAGTAGTTCAATATTCATTTAGATGACTTATATATCAGTCATATTATTTTTAAATGATTTATAATAAGTTTTAAACCTTTATTATAATTTATCGCGAATTTTCAAACATCGGAATCATTATTAAATGATTTAAATATTAAATAATTTCATTATCATTAACATTTAATTAATATTAAACTATTAATGAAACAATTGTCACGATATTAAAGTTATTTATAATAACTTAAAATACTTTTAAAGTATTTATTTTACCCTTAAATGATTTTTAAAACATTTAAAATTATTTTTAAATAATTATCATTAATATTAAAGTATTAATGTTTTATTTATTCAAATATTAAAAGTCATTAATTATCACTTAAAATATTTTTAATTCATTTATATCCTTTTTAAATGATTAATAAAACCATTTTAAAACTATTTATTTAATATAATTATTAAATAAATTTAATATTATTAATAATAAATTAATAATCATTAATATTAAATTATTAATGGAATTATCCTTTAAATATTAAAAGTTATATTTTATAACTTAAAATATCTTAAAATACATTGTTTTCATTTAAAATAATTATTATAATATTAAAATTATTTTTAAACTAGTTTATTTAATGTAATTATTAAATAACTTTAATATCATTAATAATAATTAATTAATGAAATTTACCTTTAAATATTAAAAGTTATATTTTATAACTTCAAATATTTTAAAACTATTTATTTTCACTTAAAATGATTTTTATAATATTAAAATCAATTGTAATTAATTTAATTATAAAATAAATCTAATATCATTAATATTAAATAATTAATGAAATTTACTTTAAAATATTAAAAGTTATATTTTATAACTTAAAATATTTCTAAATAACTTATTATCATTTAAACTAATTTTTAATATAATAAAATCATTTTTAATTAATTTATTTAATGTATTTAATAACTAAATTAATTATCAATAATATTTAAATAAATACTAATATTTATGAAAAATATTTGAAATTATTAATATTTAATTTTTATAACTTAAAATAAATTTTCAAATTATTTTTGTAATTTTCGAAAATTAAATACTATTTTTAAATGATTTTTGAAAATTTAATTAATTAAAATTAATAAAACTGTCGCTATAGGCCTTTAGCGACAGACAGTGTAGTCTATGGTGTTCTTGAGCCTTCAAGAACATTCATAGCCAGTGTTCAAGTACCTTACTTTGACCAAGAACACTGATAAGATAATGATGTTTCTGGGATATATATTGATCACGATTTGTAGAACTAATGTAATACTACATGATAAAACAACAATCATGATCAACAAGCATCACACAAGTGAGATCTGAGGCCTAGAACAAGCTGTCAGAGCTGTTCTTCATTTTCTGGGTTACCCAGATGTAAGACCCCAACTTTTATAAATAAAGACGAATTTTTTATAAATATCATTTTTGAATATTATGGAGTTAATTTGATATAATGTTATAGTTGTTGGTAATATTTATAAATTTTGCAAAGTACGCAAGTTGTTATATAATATTCGATTGGTCGGGGAATATTCGTTTTAACAGGGAATATTCGTACAACAGCACAATCATTGGTGGACCCCACAACGGAATTATTGTCGGATTGAGAAAACGACAAAAATATTTTATTAAAAATAACGGTGGAAGTTTTACCATTGATACTGTTGAACTACTCGGTAGTAAAAGTACAGTAATACGTATGGTTGCATAGTAGCACACGGTATTGATTATTAATGCTTATGTGAGAAGTCACTCAGTTTGATTCAATTATTGTCATTTAATAATATGAATTATTTAGCGATAATGACGTTTTGTTTTATTCGTATTATTAACGTAATAAAACAGAAACATCTTTTTATATAAAACAGATTACTTTATTAAAGTTATTCTATAAATAGAATATATTATATTTTATTTAAAAGATTTTTCTTTAAATATGGACCGTCAGATTAAAGTAATCAATCTGGACCGTTCATGGATTAGTTACTATGCATTCCATTTTTCTATAAATAGCAGCTCATTCCTTCATTATTTCTTACGAATTCACTGAACTCTAGAGAGAGAAACTATAGAGAGAGAGAGAGAAGAAAAGTATTCTGCTACTTAACTACTTCCTTATTTCAGCTCTTCTTTAAAACGGTAAGGGGTGTTATTCTTTCTTAATCATGAAGAGAACTGTTGTTATTCCATTTCTTATTATTCTGTTGGAATAACCTGTATACGCGGTCTACCCTATACTTGGTGACATTCTTCTATTATTCTGTTGGAACATCCTGTCTGTGTGTTTTACACCGGACCTGGTTCCGTCTTTATTATTATTCTGTTGGAATATCCTGTCTGTGTATTTTACACCGGACCTGGTTCCGTCTTTATTATTATTCTGTTGGAATATCATGTCTGTGCGTTTTACGCCGGACCTGGTTCCATTATTTATTATTCTGTTGGAATAACATGTCTGTGCGGTCTATCGCATGCATGGTGATTTCTTTTGTTATTCCATTCTTTATTATACTCAGTTTGTTAAGTTTTGACTTCTATACTCCATGAAATTTGTGGAATATTCTTGATAATTGCGGTTCATCCAGTATCTTTTCATGAAAATATTCTTCTAAGCATTCTTGAATTTTACTCCACAAAGCAGTATCATGTTGACAATTTGGACGTTGTTAATTCTTGGATAAATTAATTCTTGAACTTGTTTTATTGAATTCTTATATCATTGTCATCATCCTCAGGTTTATAAAATGTTGAAAGTCATCTGTGGCCTGTAGTGCATAGATGGACTTGGTATGATTATGACCAGGGATTATTCGGTATAATCATGACCGTAATGTTACAAATGATGTGGTAAAAGTCCTCATTGGCCCGTAGTGCATTGATGGACAGTTGTTGGCATGATCATGACCATTAATGAATACACGAATATCCTTGGCCGTAGTACAGGGGTGATTCGATGATGTGGATTATTTTATTAAGCCGAGTCTCAGCGATAACAGTGTTGAAAAACCTTTTAAATCATAGAAGATAGTATATTTTATTTTCTACTTAACTCTTTTAATGGATTGTTTGTTCCGCTGCAGTTAAACTTGATGTCTATTATATTTTATCAGTGTAACACTGTTGAAGGCTAATGATAATTTATTCTGCATTATCTTAGTCATAATATTTCTTACTGGGTTAGTTGAGCTCACCCTTTCTTTCACTGTTCTCTTCAGGAAATGAGAATATAGCTGGGACGAGTCGGGGAACGGAGTGATGAACCAGATGATAGTATTAGTAGTCCTCACTATTCTATGTAATAGTGTGATAATAATTGTAATGAGGACTCCTTTTGAGTATGAATACTCTCTAGAAGACAATATTTATATTCAAACTCACAGATTATGTTTGGTCGTATTGTACACGACAGTTGTATTATTAAGTTGTATTTGTATTCAGTACCATGTATCTGGCGACCCAAGATGGGTGATGTATACCTAATTTTGGGGGCGTCACACCAAAAATGAAGAACAGTTCGACTGGCTCGTTTTTGGCTTCCACAACTTGTTAACCTTGTGTTATTTTTGTGATTTAAAACCTGCAGTGTGTAGCCAACATGTACTACACGATATCTATTACATAATATCAACAAAATCACAACACAATCGTCAGATCCGGACTGGTCAAACCTTGTCAGAATACATGATCATACGTTTTCTGGGTTACCCAGAAAACGTATTTCGTGTTCTTCCTGCTTGGTTTGACCGTTCACATAATCCAACACGAATGATTTTTAGATGATATTAAAGCTTGAAAATAAAGTTAATTTATCATACTACAACTTAGATACAACAAAACAACATAAATAAACTAGCACATGCAAGATCCAAAGTCCTGAACAAGCTGTCAGACCGATCTGGGCATATTCTGGGCTGCCCAAATTTCTTCCGGTCAATGTCGGTCAACGGTATTTGACCGTTAATAACTACACATCTAGACTAGATATAAGCTTGATTCGTGTTCTAGATCACAGACCACACAACAGGCTACATATTCAAAGCTTGAAATAACAAAAACATCTAACAGAGAACGATTGGTGGCCACTGACATTCGTTGTTAGACCACTAAGAATTTTTTTTCCAGATTCTTGAAATCTTCAAATCCGAGCCTCTAGATGTTATGGATCTAACATCTAGGAACCCAGATCATCCTTAGACACTATATTTAACATGTTTAACACAAAAAAAACAACATCAAACAACAGATCTATGGACAGATTTTATGGCTAGGGTTTATACCTTCTTATGAACAATCTTGGATTCTAGGCTTCTGATTTGGTTGTGATGTTCGTGGGGCTTGGTTGTGTGACTGAAATGCTAAGAAATTTCGTTGGTTTGAGTTGAGAGAAAAGGTTTGAGTGTTTGGAGAGAAATGAGCTTGCAAATGATTTTCTCTCTCTCCAATGCTATAAATACAAGGGCTAGATACATGTAATGTTGATATAGAGACTGATTTGCTGGAGTTTTAAGTCAAGGGAGTAGTTATATTAGGTCACCCACTCCTCCTATTTTCAAAACCTAGTTACTAGCCTCAATAATGCATAGAAGGGTAATTTGGTCGTTTGTATTTCTAATTTAATGTTATTCTTGTCATTTGGCAAACCCTTAGGGTTTAACCCTAAGATTTAGTACATAGCATTTGTAAGATTTAGCAATTAGGGTTTGCACAAAATAAAAATAATGTTAGTTTCTAATTTTTGCAAATTAGTGTTTCTTAATCGAGTTTAATTTTCTAATTACATATACAGGAACATTAGGGTTCATAATTTACTAATTATAATTAAGATCACTAATTTATCCATTAGAGCACCCATTTGATAATTAGGGTTAACAATATACTAATTAGGACTAACAATTTAATAATTAGGGTTAAAAATTTGTAATTAGGGTTTCTAATCACCTTAAGCATGATCATTAGGGTTTAAAGTCCGCTAATGAGTATTAAACATCCTAAATTAGCAATTAAGGTTTTCCAATTTGATAGTTAGGGTCCCAAAATATCAGTTAGGGTTTTAATTTTTCAATCAAGGTTTCGAGTCAATAATTAGGGTTTACTTAATTAGCATTTATATTTATAATATCCGACATTGATCGTATTATTACGATTTCCTAAAAATATCTTGAACTCTAATTTGTATTTTAAATTAGGGTTTCTCACAATAATACTAGGGTTTGTCATATAATGCCATAATTGATCAACTATTATCGGTTCACGTATACAATACGTATTTATAGCACTAAAAAATCAAAAATATAATTAATATTATATTATTATTACCATTCCTTGTTCCAAAACCAGAATTAGGGCTTGAATTCCATATCTGATTTACCTTGCATAAACAGCTTTATTAATGAAGTTAAAATATTTAACTTAATAATTCGAGCTAAAATTCATATAAATAAATAATAATTATAATAACTACAATAACCATTCCTTATATTATTTAAATAATATAATATCATATTTCCTTTGAAAAATAAATAATAAAAATATTTCTACAATAAAATTAATTATTATAAAAATATAATTTATAATGATCATTGATTCTAAAATAAAATTATTTGTAAATATTCATGTAATAAATATATTTTTATTTACCACATAAATACATATACACATTATCTTGTACAAATCTTCATCCTTAAAATAAAAAAAAAATTATACGCAAAATTTCAATTTTATTTATATAAAAAATATCGGGTTATTACATTAAGAACTCAAAAATTAATCTTAAACTTATATTCATATAGAAAATAAAGATTTCATTCATACAAACATATATATTTACGTATGTTCACACATCGTTCTCGATACACTATCAAAAGATACTATCGCGTAAACTTAAGCTATCTACCATCCACTCCCTTTACCAATCTTCCTCTTACTGGGACACTTGTTGCATCCGTGACCCGTTCTCCCACATGAAAAACACTTCCTCATATTCGGCTTAGGACAATGTAGGGAAATATGTCCTTTCTGCTTAAAATTGAAGCACACGTTCTTTCACATCATGCATTCTCCCACGTGAGTCTTTCCATACTTACTGCAGACTTGCTTCTTCTTCGGGTTTGAATTTTCAGAATCATCGCTGTCGTTGTCCCTCTTTCAATTATTCTTGTCTTTCTGTTGTTTGATTGTTCCTTTAGACGATCCACCACCTTCAGTCCTCATCCTTTCCACCTGCGCCTTAAGCTCGTTCCGTTTTTCGGTCATCTCGCGTAACGCTCGCTCCATCTTCCACAATTCCTTCAAGAGAAATACTTTACTCCGGAGTTCTTGGACTTCTGTCGATTCTTGATCTTTCTCTCCAACTTTAGTCTTATTCCCTTTCTCCACCTTAGCTTCTTCGGACTCTACCTCCTCATCATCACTCAGATATATCTCGGGATAATCGTCATGATCGCTCCCCAGATTAACCATAGGTTCATCTTCTCCTACCTTCTCAACTAATTCGCTTTGCGCTGGCACCTCGGCTTCTGGAATTGGTGTAACAGCTGCTAGCATCTCCGCACTCATTTCATCTTCTCTAGACATCCTACAATCAGTCTAAATGACTTGATTAATACTTCTCCAGTACGAACTTCTCACACCACATATCTCACTATCGATATATTTCGGCAATTCTTCACTTAGAACTCTAAATGAGTTCTCTATATCTCGCTTATGGTTATAATCCTAGGGTTTTTCCCACCCCACTTAAGGTTTATAACCTACATATTTGATACCAACCTGTGACACCCCCAAATCCGGGTTACCTGACCCCCAAGTTTGGTGTTCACGATCCACCATATAATACCATCTAACTACCCATTTATATATAAATAGTAATACATATTACATTAACATATGTTGTTAATACATTAGTCCCAGGTCCGCTAACCTTAACATTATAAACATACCTCGTAGATATACATAAAGGGTTTACAAACAACATAATAAATATGCTTCATCATAACTAATTTATCACTATGCCTTTGCCTCTATTCTTCACAACACCTTCTGCAACTTCGTCCCTAGCTGAAAAGTTTTATTTAACAAGGGTGAGCAACAAATTTGCCCCGCAAGTTAAGACATACAATGAATATATACGAATCAAGAATATCACTCTCTAATTTGATGTAATGATACCAAAGTTCGGGGAACTTTGAATTAGCTAAATAATTCGTTAATCAATAACAAGTCTTCTCACTTTCTATGCAACATAATAATTTGATAATGAAAGAGTACAACCCTTTCAAAGTTTCTACGATATTCTAATGAATAATTAAGAATCAATTCTACGCAATAACAAAGTGGAATATTTTCCAGAATTATGTTAAGTGATCACAAAGGATCTAAAACGTCTCTTCTCGGGTATCTATCAAAGATTTACTTTGATACATACGCAGGTGTATCAGATAACCATAAAGATTAAATCATACCCCTCTGTAAGTATAACAAGTGATCAGCTTTATTATACCCTATATTATGCATAATACTTAATAGTGCGCAATGGCCGAATATACGACCTAAAATGTTCCCTTTATGTAAATGGTTGTTCTTCTCAGTCTTTGAATCAGAATTTAATTTAACAACGAAATGCAATGATTTCAATATCTAATCACTTCTCTTCTCAAACCTATCAAGTTTTGCTTTTTCGATCTAGCTGAAACAACTGGCATTGATTTATCAATAATAATTAAATTCTCTTCTCTTCTTTTTTTGAACCTATCAAGTTCTAACAAATGTTCGTCTAGCCAAAAAAATTAGCTAAGACATGTTTCAATACGATTAAATAATAGACATAATTTAACTGTACTATTTGAAATCAATAATAGCTTCCACAGATGTGAATATCCAACAATAATTATTCTACAAGTATATTCTCAGAATCACTAATTCAATTTGAATTATTAAACATGCACTAACTGCGAATAATCAACAATAAATTATGGAGTAAAATTGTCAACATGATACTACTTTGTGGAGTAAAATTCAAGAACAATATTGTATCAAAAAGAATTTGGACAGAAAAGAAATCAAGTTTTGTCATAAATAGTACACGGGTGAATAGTAGCCGAGTGAATAGTACCACATGAATAGTCCATATGAATAGTTGTGAGACCCCGAATTTTATGAAATAAAAGTATTCAATTTTTCTATTTTGGTAAATGGTTAAATTGATAAAAGGTTAAAGTTAAGGGTGATATGTGAATTTTTTTTTTTAAAGTAAATAAGTTGTCATAAAATACCTGGTTACTATTCACGGGTTACTATTCATCCAAATTACTATTCACTCTAGTATTGTTCACTCGAGTATTTAGGACACTTTTTGTGTCGGAGTTACTATTCATGAGTTACTATTCACGGGTTACTATTCATCCAAATTACTATTCACTCTAGTATTGTTCACTCGAGTATTTGAGACACTTTTTGTGTCGGAGTTACTATTCAGAAGTTACTATTCATGAGTTACTATTCACGGGTTACTATTCACCCAAATTACTATTCACTCTAGTATTGTTCACTCGAGTATTTGGGACACTTTTTGTGTCGAAGTACTATTCACGAGTTACTATTCACGGGGAATATTCGTACGACGGTACAATCATTGGTGGACCCCACAACGGAATTATTGTCGGATTGAGAAAACGACAAAAATATTTTATTAAAAATAACGGCAGAAGTTTTACCGTTGATACTGTTGAACTACTCAGTAGTAAAAGTACAGTAATACGTGTGGTTGCATAGTAGCACACAGTATTGATGCTTATGTGAGAAGTCGCTCAGTTTGATTCAATTGTTGTCAATTAATAATATGAATTATTTAGCGATAATGAAGTTTTGTTTTATTCGTATTATTAACGTAATAAAACAGAAACATCTTTTTATATAAAACAGAATACTTTATTAATGTTATTCTATAAATAGAATATATTATATTCTATTGTGCATAGTATTTTGTATAGTAAAATCTTTTTATATAAAACAGAATACTTTATTAAAGTTATTCTATAAATAGAATATATTATATTTTATTTAAAAGATTTTTCTTTAAATATGGACCGTCAGATTAAAGTAAATCAATCTGGACCGTTCATGGATTAGTTACTATGCATTCCATTTTCCTATAAATAGAAGCTCATTCCTTCATTATTTTCTTACGAATTCACTGAACTCTAGAGAGAGAAACTATAGAGAGAAAGAAGAAGAGTATTCTGCCACTTAACTACTTCTTTATTTCAGTTCTTCTTTAAAACGGTAAGGGGTGTTATTCTTTCTTATTCATGAAGAGAACTTCTGTTATTCCATTCTTTATTATTCTGTTGGAATAACCTGTAAAAGTGGCATACCCTATACATGACCTGTATACGCGGCATACCCTATACTTGGTGAAATCCTTATGTTATTCCATTCTTTATTATTCTGTTGGAATAACCTGTATGCGTGGTTTACCCTATACTTGGTGGAATGACCTGTATATGCGGTTTACCCAATACTTGGTGATCTTCTTCTGTTATTTCATTCTTTATTATTATGTTGGAATAACCTGTTTATGCGAAGTACCGCATACTTGGTGAAATTCTTTTATTATTCCATTCTTTACGATTCTGTCGGAATATCCTGTCAGTGTGAATTTCACCTGACCTGGTTCCACCATTTAGTATTCCGCATTTATTATTCTGTCGGAATATCCTGTCAGTGTGAATTTCACCTGACCTGGTTCCATCATTTATTATTCTGCATTTATTATTCTGTCGGAATATCCTGTCAGTGTGAATTTCACCTGACCAGGTTCCATATTTATTATTCCGCATTTATTATTCTGTTGGGAATAACCTGTCTGTGCGGTCTCTATCGCATGCATGGTGAATCCTTCTGTTATTCTATTCTTTATTATTCTGTTAGAATAACCTGTCTATGTGGATTGCCACATGCATGGTGAATGATCCTTTATATTCATTCCTTATTAAATTGTGGAAATGATCTGTATACGTGGATTACCGCATGGCTGGTGAAAATCCATTTGCAGTTTCATATATTCTTTATTATACTCATTTGGTTAAAGTTTTGATTTCTATACTCCATGATATTAGTGGAATATCCTTGATATTTGCGTTTCATCCAGTATCTTTTCATGAAAATATTCTTCTGAGCATTCTTGACTGTTACTTTACAAAGAAGTATCATGTTGACAATTTGGATATTATTAATTCCTGGATAAACTAATTCTTGAACTTGTTTAATTGAATTCCTATAACATTGTCTTCATCCTCGTGTTTATTTTATGTTAAAAGTCATCTTTGGCTTACGTGTATAGATGGACTTAGTATGATTATGACCAGGGATCATTCGGTATAATCATGAACTATGATGTTATAAGTGGTGTGGTAAAAGTCCTCAGTGGCTTGTAATGCATTGATAGACAGTTTTTGGTATGATTATGACCAGGAATTTTTTTGTATAGTCATGATCATTGATGATTTAATGAATATCCTTGGCCCGTAATACAAGGATGATTAGAAGATGTGGTTTATTTATTAAGCTGAGTCTCAGTGATAAAAGTTGATGAAAACATTTTTAAATCATAGAAGATAGTAGGTTTTATTCTGTACTTGACTCTTCTAATGGATTGCTTATTCCGCTGCAGTTAAACTTGATGTCTATTGTATTTTATCAGTTTAACATTGTTGAAGACTATTGATAATTTATTCTTCATTATCTTAGTCATAATATTTCTTACTGGGCTAGTTGAGCTCACCCTTTCTTTCAATGTTCTCTTCAGGAAATGAGAATATAGTTGGGACGAGTCAGGGAAAGGAGTGATGGTCCAGAAGATAGCATTAGTAGTTCTCACTATTCTGTTAAATAGTGTGACAATAAATGTAATAAGGACTCCTTGAGTATGGATATTGTCTAGATGACAATATTCCTATTAGAACTCTCAGTTTATGTATTGTCGTATGTTACACGACATTTGTATAATTAAGTTTGTATTTGTATTTTGTATCATGTAAGTGGCGACCCAAGATGGGTGACGTATACCTAATTTTGGGGGCGTCACAGTTGGTATCAGAGCTTAGGGATATGATCCCTGGCTGAGATGTAAGATAAGAACTAGGAGGGGAGAGACGGGGAATTCCTTCGCTAGTATGACCTACCTAAGTTTATTTGGTATTTAATTGTTCGGTCAGAGTATAGGGATAATATGTGATATGTTAATTAACCCTTGTTTTGTGGCAGTGTTTGAAAATGGCATCTAACAATGTTGAGATAAGCATTGGAGCAAAATAATATGACCATATCGCAGTACGAGGTTAAGTTTGCGGAGTTATCCCGGTTTGCATCCCATTTAGTCGATAATGAGGAGCGAATGACGCGAATGTTTCTAAGAGGTTTGAAACCTTATATACGTCAATACCTCATTCTCATGTTTATATTTTGTTGAAAGTCATCTGTGGCCTGTAGTGCATAGATGGACTTGGTATGATTATGACCAGGGATTATTCGGTATAATCATGACCGTAATGTTACAAATGATGTGAAAAAAGTCCTCATTGGTCCGTAATGCATTGATGGACATTTTTTTGTATGATTATGGCTATGGATTCTCTTTGGCCGTAGTGCAAAGACGAATTGTTTTATGGCATGATCAGGACCGTTGATGAAAACACGATTATCTTTAGCCGTAGTGCATGGATAATTCGTGGTCGTGATACTAAAGAATATCCTTAGCCGGAGTGCAAGAGTGATTCGATGATGTGGATTAATTATTGAGCTGAGTCTCAGCAGTGAAATATTAATTCATAGATGTGGTAAAAGTCATCTGTGGCTTACGTGCATAGATGGACTTGGTATGATTATGACCAGAGATTGTTCGGTATAATCATTATCGTAATTGAAAACACGATTATCTTTGGCACGTAGTGCATGGATAATTCGTGGTCGTGATACTAAAGAATATCCTTGGCCTGTAGTGCAGGGATGATTCGATGATGTGGATTAATTATTGAGCTGAGTCTCAGCAATGAAATATTAATTCATAGATGTGGTAAAAGTCATATGTGGCTTACGTGCATAGATGGACTTGGTATGATTATGACCAGGGATTGTTTGGTATAATCATGACCGTAATTGAAAACACGATTATCTTTGACACGTAGTGCATGGATAATTCGTGGTCGTGATACTATTAAGCTGAGTCTCAGCATTATTGATTTTACAGTTGTATATCCTTGACCTGTAGTGCGAAGATTAACTGTTGATTATTGGTTATACAGTTGTAAATCTTTAGCCGTAGTGCAAAGATGAATTTATTAGTATGATTATGAGCAGGAATTGTGATTTGGTATAACCATGATTTTTGATGTTTCAGGTGAAGATAGGTGATGTAAATTTTCTTCTTCCTGGGTGCGAAAAGTAATTCAGAATCACAATTATGATTATGAGTTATTCATATGATTGTGAACAAAAATTGTTGATTGATGTTACAGGGATATGGTTACTGACGGAGATATTAGTCTAGAAGACGAGTAATATACTTCGCTAGGATGTGACTTACCTAAGCTGAAATTGTTTACTTAATAAGTGGATAAATTGTGGTATGTCGATTAACCTTTGTTTTGAAGGTATATTCTAAAATGATATTCGAAATACAGGAGATGAGAAATGGAAAACTCATGATAGAGCGGAATTTTCCGAAAAGGTACAATCCGAAAAGAAAGCAAGGTATTCTCATCTCTTCGAATATCAGGTACGTACGTTAATTTCGAGGGCGAAATTTCATAAGGAGGGGAGATTGTGAGACCCCGAATTTTATGAAATAAAAGTATTCAATTTTTCTATTTTGGTAAATGGTTAAATTGATAAAAGGTTAAAGTTAAGGGTGATATGTGAATTTTTTTTTTTAAAGTAAATAAGTTGTCATAAAATACCTGGTTACTATTCACGGGTTACTATTCATCCAAATTACTATTCACTCTAGTATTGTTCACTCGAGTATTTAGGACACTTTTTGTGTCGGAGTTACTATTCATGAGTTACTATTCACGGGTTACTATTCATCCAAATTACTATTCACTCTAGTATTGTTCACTCGAGTATTTGAGACACTTTTTGTGTCGGAGTTACTATTCAGAAGTTACTATTCATGAGTTACTATTCACGGGTTACTATTCACCCAAATTACTATTCACTCTAGTATTGTTCACTCGAGTATTTGGGACACTTTTTGTGTCGAAGTACTATTCACGAGTTACTATTCACGGGGAATATTCGTACGACGGTACAATCATTGGTGGACCCCACAACGGAATTATTGTCGGATTGAGAAAACGACAAAAATATTTTATTAAAAATAACGGCAGAAGTTTTACCGTTGATACTGTTGAACTACTCAGTAGTAAAAGTACAGTAATACGTGTGGTTGCATAGTAGCACACAGTATTGATGCTTATGTGAGAAGTCGCTCAGTTTGATTCAATTGTTGTCAATTAATAATATGAATTATTTAGCGATAATGAAGTTTTGTTTTATTCGTATTATTAACGTAATAAAACAGAAACATCTTTTTATATAAAACAGAATACTTTATTAATGTTATTCTATAAATAGAATATATTATATTCTATTGTGCATAGTATTTTGTATAGTAAAATCTTTTTATATAAAACAGAATACTTTATTAAAGTTATTCTATAAATAGAATATATTATATTTTATTTAAAAGATTTTTCTTTAAATATGGACCGTCAGATTAAAGTAAATCAATCTGGACCGTTCATGGATTAGTTACTATGCATTCCATTTTCCTATAAATAGAAGCTCATTCCTTCATTATTTTCTTACGAATTCACTGAACTCTAGAGAGAGAAACTATAGAGAGAAAGAAGAAGAGTATTCTGCCACTTAACTACTTCTTTATTTCAGTTCTTCTTTAAAACGGTAAGGGGTGTTATTCTTTCTTATTCATGAAGAGAACTTCTGTTATTCCATTCTTTATTATTCTGTTGGAATAACCTGTAAAAGTGGCATACCCTATACATGACCTGTATACGCGGCATACCCTATACTTGGTGAAATCCTTATGTTATTCCATTCTTTATTATTCTGTTGGAATAACCTGTATGCGTGGTTTACCCTATACTTGGTGGAATGACCTGTATATGCGGTTTACCCAATACTTGGTGATCTTCTTCTGTTATTTCATTCTTTATTATTATGTTGGAATAACCTGTTTATGCGAAGTACCGCATACTTGGTGAAATTCTTTTATTATTCCATTCTTTACGATTCTGTCGGAATATCCTGTCAGTGTGAATTTCACCTGACCTGGTTCCACCATTTAGTATTCCGCATTTATTATTCTGTCGGAATATCCTGTCAGTGTGAATTTCACCTGACCTGGTTCCATCATTTATTATTCTGCATTTATTATTCTGTCGGAATATCCTGTCAGTGTGAATTTCACCTGACCAGGTTCCATATTTATTATTCCGCATTTATTATTCTGTTGGGAATAACCTGTCTGTGCGGTCTCTATCGCATGCATGGTGAATCCTTCTGTTATTCTATTCTTTATTATTCTGTTAGAATAACCTGTCTATGTGGATTGCCACATGCATGGTGAATGATCCTTTATATTCATTCCTTATTAAATTGTGGAAATGATCTGTATACGTGGATTACCGCATGGCTGGTGAAAATCCATTTGCAGTTTCATATATTCTTTATTATACTCATTTGGTTAAAGTTTTGATTTCTATACTCCATGATATTAGTGGAATATCCTTGATATTTGCGTTTCATCCAGTATCTTTTCATGAAAATATTCTTCTGAGCATTCTTGACTGTTACTTTACAAAGAAGTATCATGTTGACAATTTGGATATTATTAATTCCTGGATAAACTAATTCTTGAACTTGTTTAATTGAATTCCTATAACATTGTCTTCATCCTCGTGTTTATTTTATGTTAAAAGTCATCTTTGGCTTACGTGTATAGATGGACTTAGTATGATTATGACCAGGGATCATTCGGTATAATCATGAACTATGATGTTATAAGTGGTGTGGTAAAAGTCCTCAGTGGCTTGTAATGCATTGATAGACAGTTTTTGGTATGATTATGACCAGGAATTTTTTGGTATAGTCATGATCATTGATGATTTAATGAATATCCTTGGCCCGTAATACAAGGATGATTAGAAGATGTGGTTTATTTATTAAGCTGAGTCTCAGTGATAAAAGTTGATGAAAACATTTTTAAATCATAGAAGATAGTAGGTTTTATTCTGTACTTGACTCTTCTAATGGATTGCTTATTCCGCTGCAGTTAAACTTGATGTCTATTGTATTTTATCAGTTTAACATTGTTGAAGACTATTGATAATTTATTCTTCATTATCTTAGTCATAATATTTCTTACTGGGCTAGTTGAGCTCACCCTTTCTTTCAATGTTCTCTTCAGGAAATGAGAATATAGTTGGGACGAGTCAGGGAAAGGAGTGATGGTCCAGAAGATAGCATTAGTAGTTCTCACTATTCTGTTAAATAGTGTGACAATAAATGTAATAAGGACTCCTTGAGTATGGATATTGTCTAGATGACAATATTCCTATTAGAACTCTCAGTTTATGTATTGTCGTATGTTACACGACATTTGTATAATTAAGTTTGTATTTGTATTTTGTATCATGTAAGTGGCGACCCAAGATGGGTGACGTATACCTAATTTTGGGGGCGTCACAATAGTACTTTGTGAATAGTACCCCGGCATGAAAAGATAAAAATTTAATAAGAATATTTAACAAAAATATCATTTTGAAACGATACTAGTGAAGCGCAAATTTCAAGGATATTCTATTAATTTCAAGGAGTATAGAAGCAATACTTAACAAAATGAGTGTAGAATTCAAAATCTGAAATGAAATAATATTACTTACATACTACAGAGTATGGAAGAAAATATTATTTCTTACGAATATTGAACAAAAATAATATCCCTTACCTTAAAAGGAGAGTAATTTTGACTGGTAAGGTGGAGATATTTTTGAAGTAAACTTGCACTGTTTTCTACACTCAAAGCTTTCTTAAATTCTAAATAAATACGCTCAATATTATAGAAGAAGAATTCTCTGATTCTGGTGTGATTTTCATTTATAAACTAAACATCCTATTTATAGGAGAATGGCATGATACTATTTGGATGCACAATATAGGAAAAATTACGGACTGCACAGTGTCAAAATCACGAATTTTTGACAAATTTCTGATTTTACTATACAAATACTATGCAGATACTATACAAACACTATGCAAATGCTATGCATAATAAAATATAATATATTCTATTTTTTATAAAAAAACAAAACGTATTATATATATATATATATATATATATATATATATATATATATATATATATATATATATATAAAACTGAGATAACTTCTACCGATAGTTTTGAAAAATGGGTAAATGGGAGGTCCATATAATAAGCCAAATTTACAACAAATACTTCATAAATACCCCTCTATTTATCTCAATCCACTTGGCCTGTCAAAACATATTTTAATAACATTCATCATTAATATTATAACTCACAATATTAACAACCAGATCATTCTCAGGAAAGAGGGGACTTTCCGATAAGGATTTCTCCTTATTGGCGCGCAATTAGGTGACCAAATCCCTTTCCTTGACAGAACTTTCTAGACATCGTCAATAATATAAATAATAATATGAATAACTTGTCATCTCAATTATTAATTTAATAATATAAAATATTGTGCAGATGATACTGTGGCAATAATTGAATTAATAATATGAGATACTATGCATCAACTACTGTGGCAATAATTGAATAAAACTGAGTGCCTTCTCACGTAAGCATCAATAATCAATACCGTGTGCTACTATATAACCACACGTATTACTGTACTTTCATCACCGAATATTTCAACAGTTAACAGTAAAACTTTCGTCGTTATTTTTATAAAACATATTTCTATCATTTTTTAACTTAGATAGTAATTCCGTTGTGGGGTCTACCAATAATTGTGCCGTCGTACGAATATTCCCCGACCAATCGAATATTTTATGACAACTTGCTTACTTTGCAAAATTTGTAAATATTACCCATAACTATAACATTATATCAAATCCACACCATAATATAAAAAAATATTTAGAGAAAATTAATATTTATTTATAAAAGTTGGGGTCATACAACCTCCCCTTCTTATGAAACTTCGTCCTCAAAATTGGTGTACGTACCTTGTATGACAAAGAGGTGAGGATACCTTGATTTCATTTCAGATTCTAACTCACAGGTCTGTTAGTTCCCAGTAGGCACAATAGATCTAGAAGGGGGGGGGTTGAATATATCCTTTTTAATTGTAAATACTTTTCTATTTTATTTTGTATTGCTAATGATTTAGCATATGACAAACATAAGAATCTTTTCAAGCACATCGGAATAAGTAAAAGATCCCCTTCATTGATAAATTCTTAATCGTACATACATTGTTTATAGAGTTAGTTATGTTGTAAGCAGTTAAAACATACATAACAGTTATAGCAGTTAATATACATAATGTAAATGACAGAAGGTAAATGACACAAGGGGTTTTAAGTGGTTTAGAGACTCAAGCTCCTAATCCACTCTTCTGCTTTCAACTAGCAGGATTACCACTAATGAAGGGCAGCACCCTGAATCACTAAGATTCCTTCAAGGCCAATAACTTTGGGACTCCAGTTCACTAAGAAATCTTCAAGGCCAACAGTCTTGGAATCTCTCTAGTTCCCTAGGAACTCTTCAAGCCCAGCAGGCTTGGAACTTCATTTAGTCCCTCTAGACAAGGACCCCTTAGGCCCTAGCTTCTTATTGTGAGTTGTTTGTTTGTTTGTTGGAGTTGGTGCTGAGCTGCTAAGATGTCTTTATGCTTTGAACATCTTCTGTACTTAGCAGCTTGGCGTGATCATCCTTGAAGTGCAGTTGAGTGTTGCATGATGCTCAACTTCTTCAGTTACTCAACCTCCTCTGAAGATCCCTTGATGAACTGCCTTGAAGATCATTCCTCTTGATACGTGATGGCTGCACATGATGAGTTTCTAAGATGACTGTATGCTCTTCTGCTAGGTACTTAGAAACTTTCTTATGCTTGCCACCATGATGACGTTTGTGACCTTTCTTAATACTTGATGCCTTCTTATGATGAGCTTGCTAAGATGACTATGAGCTCTTCTCTATGGTACTTAGAGTCTTCCAATGATGGACATCAAGATGTCATTATTGCTCTTCTTTCTCTCGGTAGTTCAGAACACTCTTCATGTAGTAGAACTCTCACTTCTACATTGTAGACCTCTCACTTCTACATCTTTCTTTGTATGTCTTTGAGTGTTCTTGGTGGATCGTAGAGTGAGCCTTCAGACTCACTATCTCACATGGTTTAGAACAGTCCACCGTTACTCCAAACTTGGCAACTCCAGCAACCCTCGATCTTTGAAGCTCTTGCTGATTTATACTCCTTCCCAATCCTCCTGTTGGAAAGTAGCCGTTGAAAGCTATTCAAATATCTTCACAGATCTCGACTTGACTGAGGTAGACTACAGATGTGGCATGTCATACTTTTTCTGATACTGCAGTCTACTGTTTCACCTACCCCGTCAGAGATGTCACTTTAATGTCTTGGGCAGGTCGAAGACTTTATTTCCTCCTTCTGATTTCTCGATCAGAGGTTTTCCTTTTGCATCAATGCTCTCAATAAGCTCTTGTCCAAATATTACCCTTCAGATTGAACCGTTGCTAATGCTTCAGTCTTCAGCTATTCTAACTTTGCAATTTTGATGCAAGTCTTCATGGACCTGATCGTAGTGTCTTATTGACTAGTAGAGACAACACTACGATCTTGAAGAGTGTTGATAGGATCTTTAATGTAGAATACCTCTTCCTTTTCTTGTGTAGTGCTTTCAACACTTCTGTTTGCCTCAACAGCTCTCAGATACTGATGGCCTGACTTCTTTGTTCTGGCCCCTTCTGAATAGCAAGATACTTTAGATTTGTGGCATGTCCAACTTGCTTTCTCCTTGTGATCTCCCGTTCACTTATCATCAATGGACTGACCCAATGCATTATCGCTTTAGCCTTGTTCTTCAGAAGCTGTCCAGTATCTCTGTGTGCACTCCATCAGTTCTTTCTTTGTTTGGCAAACACTACGATCCTGGTTACTTCCAAGATCGTCGTCTTCTGTCTACTTGACAACTACTGCACTTGCTGACTTTCCTTAGTCAGTTACTGAAGTCTTCTTTTGATCTCCTTGTGGAAGACTTCATCTTGAATGGCTTCATAACTCAATCTGGATGCTGATTAGATTGGTGCTTAGATCTTCTGTTAGCTTGCATGCCACTCATTGAGTGCTCTCTGGTTTCCTTCAGATGGGATGTATCTTTGCAGTGCCAACCAGAGGCTTCATTCCTTTGGATATTCTGGGAGTGCTCATTCGTCGAGAATCGTACTTGCTCTACGATTCTGCCTTGGCATTGTGAGCATATCTGTTAAGGACTTAGTTCTACACTCTACGATTCAGCTTTGACTGTGCAGACACTACGACTCCAAGATCAGATCTTGACACTCTACGATTTCTGCCTTATGCTTGTTGTCTTCATTTGATCTTGCTTAACTACGATTTCAGCCCCTAGTATGATCAGTAGACTCTACGACTTTGAGTGTAGTCTACGATTCTTGACTTGGCTTCGGCAGATACTCGTTAGGCTCATAGGTAGGCTGTCTCTACGATTCTGAACATGACTTCCTCAGCAGACTACGACCTTGAGAACGTTCTCCCCGACACACTATGATCCTTCCTCGTCTTTCTCCTGGCAGTCTACGAACTCCGAGATCTACTATCTTGCAGACTAAGATTCTGCCTCGATAGCTCTCGAGTTTTTCTTGACTCTCCTGGCAGACTACAATTTTTGGTGCAGTGCTCGACGATTAGACAAGCCAATCTATTACATCATAAGATCAATCTAACATGCTTGATCTTTTTATGTCTATAGTCTTTGTACATCATTTCTTTTTAAGGACTTTACAAAGCTGTTTTGCTTATGTAGGATCAACCTAACATATTTGATCAATTCATTCTAAGTCCTTGTACACATGTTTCTATTATCTATCAAAGGACTTTACAGCTTTTCTTAATGCAAGCATACTTGCATATTCATTCATATATATCATAATCAAATCATATGTAAATAGGAATAACATTTATATGCTTATTCATGACAATCTCCCCCTATTTGATTATGACAAAAATAATAAGTGCATACGCATGTTATGAATGAATCTTATTTACTAGTTGCTCTATTTCTAAAACAGATAATCATGAATGTCATTTATAATGATGTGAAATTTAATACACTGACGTTTTACATCCTGGATCCAGAATATACCTAACTAGTTAGAGATGTACCTCTTTGGCTCCATGTATGTTTCCAGGAAGTCTGTTGATCAACTAATCATCTGTTTGACCTTCTTGTTCCTGCTCCCCTTGGGATGATGACCTTCCTGTTTTGTTTTGCTCCCCCTCAGATGTATGCTTCTATTTTCCTTTGGGCTCCCCTCAACTTTGGCATACATAGGCTCATCATTCTTTGGCTCCCCCTTAGATAATGAATCTGCCTCTTCTTCTGCTGTATGCTTCTTTGACTTCTTATCTTATTTGATCTTCTTGATCTTCCTTGAATGCCTCTTGCTCTGCCTCTTTCTATGCTTCTTTTTCTCTCCCTTTTTATCATTAATCATTTGGGAGAGCTGCTCCATGTTGGACATAAGTTGCTCCATCAGGTAGAAGGAGTTAACAACTTCAGACTTGAGTTCCTGATGGCCTAGCTCAAGTTGCACTGAGAAAGACTGATTCATGTTGTCAATCTTGTCAGAGAGGACTTGGATCTGCTCTTCATTTGCCTTCTGTGCTCGTAGAGCTTCTGCCTTCTGATCGTGTATGGCTTTCAGATAGATGTTATCTCTTTCTTTGAGTTTGAGAGATACATCAGCCATGGTAGCTTGAAGTCTATTCTGAACTGAATTATCTCCTGCTGCTGTCATTTCATTTTTGTCTCTTCATTGATTTGAGATAACTTCTCAATCAGCTCATCAGAGTTCTTCAATAGTTCCTCCTCCATAGAGATTTGCTCATCTGGTTAGGCAGTGTAAGACCCCAAATTTTTTTTTTAATAAAATGGAATTTCCTTTATTTATTATTTTGAAATAGTAAGGGTTTATTTGATTAATGTGGTTAGTTATGGGTAAAATGCGCAAATATTTTTAAATACGCAAGTGATTATAAAATATTCATTGTTGTCAGGGAATATTCCTTTGGTCATGAAATATTCTTGCTGTCAGGGAATATTCGTACGACGGCGCAACCTTGTGTGGGCCCCATAACAAAAATCGATTGGATGAAGAAAACGACAAGTATAAGTTGTTTATAAATAATGGTGTAGTTGTTACCGTTAATACTGTTGGAATACCCGGTGGTTAAAACACAGTAATACGCGTTGTTGCATAGTAGTACACAGTATTGCACCAATTATTGATTCTTACGTAAGAAGGCACTACTCAATAATTGTTACAGTAATTACTGTTCAGTATTTTATTTTATTGATTCAATAATTGTTGCGTTGATATTTTATATTACTGTTGTTTCAATAATTGTCACTACATAATATTTTCTATTATCGGAGCAATAATTCATAGTATTTGAATAATATTATTAGATAACATTATTGGCAATGTCTAGAAAGTTCTGTCTAAGGAGAGGTTTGGTCACCTAATTACGCGCCAGTAAGAAGAAATCTTTATTGAAAAGCCCCCTCTGTAAGACCCCAAATTATTAATAAATAAAATTTAATTTTCTCTATTTATTATTTTGAAATAGTAAGGGTTGAATTGATTAATGAGGTTAGTTATGGGTAAAATATACAAATATTTTAAATAAGCAAATGGTTATAAAGTATTCGTTGTTGTCGGGGAATATTCGTTTAGTCGTGAAATATTCTTCCTGTCGGGGAATATTAGTACGACAGCGCAGTCTTTTGTGGGCCCAATAACGAAAAGCGATTGGATGAAGAAAACGATAAGTATAAGTTGTTTATAAATAACGGTGTAGTTGTTACAGTTAATACTGTTGGAATACCCAGTGGTTAAAAAATAGTAATACGCGTTGTTGCACAGTAGCACACGGTATTGCACCAATTATGGATTCTTACGTAAGAAGGCACTACTCAATAATTGTTACAGTAATTACTGTTCAGTATTTTATTAATTCAATAATTGTTGCGTTGATATTTTATATTACTGTTGTTTCAATAATTGTCATTACACAGTATTTTTCATTATCGAAGCAGTAATCCATATTATCTGAATAATATTATTAGATAACATTATTGGCAATGTCTAAAAAGTTCTGTCTAAGGAGAGGTTTGGTCATCTAATTGCGCGCAAGTAAGGAGAAATCTTTATTAGAAAGCCCCCTCTTTCTTGAGAACTGCCTGGTTGTCAGTATTGTGATTTGGTAATATTATTTGTGAATAATTAATTATTAATTTATATGATGAGAAAAATATTCATTTTATGTGGATATAGATGGAGAAAATTTTTAACGTTACCATTGTTGAAAATCGATATTTTATCTTTTCTGATAAAATAATATTTTATTATATTATTATAATATAATAATGATGATATTTTTACAATGAATGTGGGATATATGAGTATATGAGGAGGAAGAGTATTTTTGTTACAAAAGTTGTTTAAAACATGTTAAACATGTCTACGAGCCCATTTTTTGACTGAAATTTGATTATAGCCTATAGAATCGCCCGTTTGTGGATATCGGTCAATTTCTGTTTGGAATTTCGAAAAACTTTCTTCTGCAAAGTTGTAGATAATGAAATTTCCTATAAAAAAGACATGTGGTTCAAATTTTTCTGACAAAAGGTCTATTTATTATGAATTATTGAAGTTCCGAAGTTTCGAAGTTCCGAAATAATTGATTTTTGAAGTTTTAAATATTTTTATAAGAAAAATGTTTTTTTTATTTAGGTGAGGTGTGGTGGCTGATTTGAATCAGATTGTGTGGCTGATTTAAAATATTTTTCATCATCCTCAGTCCTAAATGATGATATTACTGAATATCTTTGGCCTGTAGTGCAAAGATGAATGATTTCTAATGAATATCTTTGGCCCGTAGTGCAAAGATGAACAAGTGTTAAGATGAACATGACCAATTGATGAATATCTTTGGCCTGTAGTGCAAAGATGAATATTTGATTCAAGAGATTTATTGATTGATGTTGCAGGGATAAAATATTATTGATGCACTTTTAAATTCATAAATGATAGTAGATTTCATCATCTACTTAACTCTTCTAATGAATTATTATTTTCGCTACGAATATTGATTTAAAACTTGTTGTCTATTGTATTCTATTAAAAAAAAATTCCCTGTTGAAGACTAACGATAATTTGTTCTATATTATCTTAGTCATAATATTCTTTACTGGCCTAGTCGAGCTCACCCTTTTCCTTTTTGTACCATTTTTCTTCTCAGGAGGCGAGAATATAGCGAATACTAGTCGGGGTATGGAATAAAGATTCTAGAAAATTGTTTTAGTAGTCCTCACCATTTTTGTAAAATAATATATCAATAATTGTAATGAGGACTTATTTGAGTGTGGATATTGTCTAGATGATAATATTTATATTTAAACTCACAGTTTTTATGTTGTATTAATAAAGTTGTAGTTATTTCTGTACCATGTATTTTGATGACTTAGAATGGGTGTTGTATACCTATTATGAGGGTGTCACACCCTCTTTCCTGGGAACGGTCTGGTTGTCAGTATTGTGATTCTGTAATATTATTTGTGAATAATTAATTATTAATTTACATGATGAGAAAAATATTAATTTTATGTGGATATAGATGTAAAAAAATTTTAAAGTGACAATTGTTAAAAATTGATAATTTATATTTTCTGATAAAATAATATTTTATTATATTATTATTATATAATAATAATGATATTTTTATAATAAATGTGGAATATATGAGTATATGAGGAGGAAGAGTATTTTTGTTGCATTAAATGATTAAAACATGTTTTTCATGTTTGCGGACCCCATTTCTTGACTGAAATTTGATTATAGCATGTAAAATCGTCCGTTTGTGGATTTCGGTCAATTTTTGTTTAGAATTTGGAAAAATTTTCTTCTGTAAAGTTGTAGATAATGGAATTTCCTATGAAAAAGATATGAGGTTCGAATTTTTCTGATAAAAGGGCTATTTGTTATGAATTATTGAAGTTCTCAAATAATTAATTTTTGGAAGTTTTAAATATTTATATTAAAAAAATGTTTTTTTACATTTTTGGGCCTCATTTGCATGTGTTCAATTGCTGAATTCAGATTCAAAGGTGTGCATAGGAACTGTTATAATAAGTATTATTGTTTTATTAAATTTTCTTCTTTGGTGTTCTAAGCATTTTCCTATAAATAGGATGCTTAGGTTAGAATTGAAAATCACACTAGAAACTGAAGTTTTCTTTCGCTTTCTCTCTCTATATTATCAAGCGTATTCTTGTAAGTATTTTGATACTTTGAGTGCTGCTATACGGTGTAAGTTTCCTTCAGCACTATATCCAGTATTCTAGTCAGAAGTACTGTTTTTTCGAGATAAGTGATGTTATTTTTTTTTATAAATGATATTATTTCTTTCAATATCATTATATCGGAATATTGGTAAGATTTTTATTGTGAAATTCTTATCTTTTCATGTCGGGGTTACTATTCATAAGTTACTATTCACGAGTTACTATTCATGAATTACTATTCATAAGTAACTATTCACGAGTTACTATTCACGAGTACTATTCACAAAGCATGATGATTTTTCTTATGAAATTTCTACCTTTTAGTGTCAGGATTACTATTCACGTATACGGCACTATTCACGTATACAGCACTATTCACGAATACGACACTATTCACAAAAAAATTAAAAAAAAAATTTGTGTCCAATATTGTCTGTTATGGTTCCTATCTTTGATTGGATCTATATTTTGATCATTCTTGAATTTTACTCCATTGCGGCTATTTATGAAGTATTTTTTTAAACATAGATAAACCGAAGTACGAATCCTTACTATTTGTTCTTTTGTCTCACTGGATTCATTTTCTTTAAAATATATTTTTCATCATCCTCAGTCCGAAATGATTATATTACTGAATATCTTTGGCCTGTAGTGCAAAGATGAATGATTTCTTGATGAATATCTTTGGCCCGTAGTGCAAAGATGAACAGGTGTTGAGATGAACATGACCGACTGATGAATATCTTTGGCCTGTAGTGCAAAGATGACTGTTTGATTCAAGATGTTTATTGATTGATGCTACAGGGATAAAATATTGATGATGGACTTCTAAATTCATAGATGATAGTAGATTTCGTCCTCTACTTAAACAAATTATTATTTCCGCTGCGAATATTGATTTAAAACTTGTTGTCTATTGTATTCTATCATATTTTTCCCTGTTGAGGACTAACGATAATTTGTTCTATATTATCTTAGTCATAATATTCTTTATTGGGCTAGTTGAGCTCACCCTTTTCTTTTTTGTTCCATTTTTCTTCTCAGGAGGCGAGAATGTAGCAGGTACTAGTCGAGGTATGGAATGATGGTTCAAGATAGTTGTCTTAGTAGTCCTCACTATTTTGTAAAATAGTGTATCAATAATTGTAATGAGGACTAATTTGAGTGTGGATATTGTCTAGAAGATAATATTTGTATTTAAACTCACAATATATGTGTTGTCGTATTTTGCACGACAATTGTAATAATAAAGTTGTAGTTATTTTCTGTACCATGTATTTGGCGACTCATAATGGGTTGGGTGGAATGAACCTATTTTGGGGGCGTCACAATTGGTATCAGAGCTTAAGGATATGATCTCTGGCGGAGATCGGGAAATAGAAGTAGGAGGGGAGAGACGAGTAAATCCTTCACTAGTATGTCCTACCTAAACTTATTTGTTGGTTGGTCAGAATATAGGGATATTGTGTGATATGTTAATTTCTTTAATTAACCCTTATTTTATGGCAGTAATTGAGAATGGCAACTGAGAATGTTAACAGTGGAGTAAATGAGTCCGTGGAGACACCTTTGCTCACCAATGAGGAGAATGTGCAACAGGCCGATAATGTTCCACTTGTGAACAACACCATTGATCAGATGATGAACGATGGGATGTTTACAAGCTTTTTGCAATTCATGCAAAATCAGACGAAGGAGACTCGTGTACAAAATACAGGAGGAAATGATAGCAATTCACGGTTTGTCACAGCCAAGCAGTTCAAGGAGTTGGGACCACCAGAATTCTGGGGAAAGCCGAAACCGATTAAGGCAGAGACGTGGGTCAAGCAAATCACCAAGATATTCGATGTCTTGGGATGCACAGAGGAACAGAAGGTTCCATTCGCCACCTTAATGTTCCGTAATGAGACAGATTACTGGTGGGAATCTGTGAAGCGTACCCATCCAGCCGCACTCAGTATGTCTTGGGAGACGTTTCAAAAACTGTTTAATGACAAGTACTTTCCTGAAAGTATTCGTCATATGAAGGAGGTAGAGTTTATTAGACTGGAGCAGAATAACGTGACGGTGTCCCAGTACGAGGCGAAGTTTGCAGAGTTGTCCAGGTTTGCACCTCATTTGGTGGAGAATGAGGAACGTATGATTCGGATGTTTCTGAGAGGTTTGAAACCCGGCATACGTCAATATCTCATTTCACATAAATTTTCTCTCTATTCAGATGTTGTCAACAGGGATCAATTATTAGAACGAGATAACGAGTATGTTCAACCGACGGACCACAACCAGGATCATACCTATGACAGCAGTCATCAGAACAACGATAACCAGCGGAGAAAGAAAAATACGGTCAAGAGGGGCAACCACTCTGGTGGTAATCATGGCCATGATAATAGAAGAAGCGAGTCGAGAGGAGATTTCAAGAAGAGAATGTATAACAATGACAATGCGAAGACGTCAGCACCAGCATCAACTGTTCCTAGGGGAGGAGAATCAACGCCAGTTAGATGCTACAAATGCGGAGAGGAGGGACATATAAGTCCAAACTGTTCACAACCTTCCAAGGTATGTTATAATTATGGAAAAGAAGGACATATCGCTCGAGATTGTACGGTAGCGAAACCCAGTCCAGCGGGGATGGTGACTCAAAAGGTTGTCCCAGAAAAGTCAAAGTCAATGGTTCCTGGAAGAGCGTTTGTCGTGACTGGTCAGAATGCGAGGAACCCGAACGAAGTTAGCACGGGTTAGTTAATTATAAATTCTTACGAAGTTTATACCTTATTAGATACCGGTTCTACCCATTCATTTATCTCTCCTGCTTATACTCAACGTTTAAACTTGACTCTAGAGAAAATTAGACTTTGACTTATTTGTTGAAACTCTGTTAGGAGAAACTTTCGTTTCATCCACTGTTTATAAATCTTGTTTGATCCAAGTTGGCACCATCACATTACCTGTTGACCTTATTTCTTTAAAGATACTTGCTTTTGATGTGATTTTAGGGATTGATTGATTAACTACTCATCATGCCAAAATTAATTGTTTTCGTAAGGTTGTTAGTTTTCATATTCCTAAGCAACCTGTTATTCGAATTCATGCAACCAAACCATTGAAGTCAAACACTTTCATATCAAGCCATAAAGTCATTCGTTTATTGAAAAACGGATATTAAGTTTTCTTAGCCCATGTTATGGACTTGAACAAAAATACGTCAGATTTGAATGATATTTTTATTGTTAGTAAATTTCCTAATGTATTTCCTGAAGAATTTCTTGGCTTACTCCCAAAGTGTGATATTGAATTTTGTATCAACCTTGAACCCGGTACAAAACCCATTTCTAAAATCTCATATCGAATGGCTCCTATTGAACTTCAGGAGTTAAAAATTCAACTATAGAATTTGGTACCCGAGCCTCTATCTGGTGACTTTCTTTGTGGAATGCACCGAAGCCAGACTCTCCGTAGGGGACACTATATTTGTGTGGTAGTAAACTGATAGGTGTCATTGTGTCGTGCTATCCAAGATTGGGATATGAGTCGTAGTTGAGAGCAACCTAAGTCAGTAATCGAAATGCGTAGCTTTCTAGGCTTAGTTGGTTATTATCAGAGATTCGTGAAAAGATTTTCTCGAATCGCTACTCCATTAACTCAGCTGACTCGTAGAGATACAAAATTCGAATGGAGCAAGGAATGTGGGAAGAGCTTCGAAGAACTCAAGAGGAGATTCATTTTGACACCTGTTCTGACCATATCATCCTGGAAAAACGAACGTGGTAGATGACGTGTTGAGTAGAAAATCGTATGTGGTTACGAGTGCGATATTTTTAACAAAAAGACCCATTTCGTATGACTTACAAATGATAGAGATAGAGTTAAAGACTCTATGGATCACGTGATGATATACGAGTAAAATCGACTTTAATCGATAAAGTTAAAACCGCTCAAGCTATACACCGGAGCTGATGAATATGAAGAAGGAGGTGCAAGAAGTTGTTATTCCAAAAGTGAGAATCGGCGATGTGAGGAAAGCTCAAACCTACGATTTATTAGTCCATTTAAAATCCTCGATCGAATAGGAACTGTGGCCTATAGACTCGTTTTACCGCCAAGTATGACGCATGTTCATAACGTTTTTCACGTATCGAAGTTATGAAATTATGTGGACGACCCGAACCACATTATTGAGTTAGAACCAGACGAGATAGCAGAAGATTTAACGTACGAGGAGGTACCAATCAAGATCTTGGATAGGAAGGAGCATGTTTTACGCATGTCAATTTCGAGAACAAAATTTCATAAGGAGAGGAGGTTGTAAGACCCCAAATTTTTTTTTTTAATAAAATGGAATTTTCTTTATTTATTATTTTGAAATAGTAAGGGTTTATTTGATTAATGTGGTTAGTTATGGGTAAAATGCGCAAATATTTTTAAATAAGCAAGTGGTTATAAAATATTCATTATTGTCGGGGAATATTCGTTTGGTCGTGGAATATTCTTGCTGTCGGGCAATATTCGTAAGACGGCGCAGCCTTGTGTGGGCCTCATAACGAAAAGCGATTGGTCAAAGAAAACGACAAGTATAAGTTATTTATAAATAACGGCGTAGTTGTTACCGTTAATACTGTTGGAATACCCAGTGGTTAAAACACAATAATACGCGTTGTTGCATAGTAGCACACGGTATTGTACCAATTATTGATTCTTATGTAAGAAGGCACTACTCAATAATTGTTACAGTAATTACTGTTCAGTATTTTATTTTATTGATTCAATAATTGTTGCGTTGATATTTTATATTACTGTTGTTTCAATAATTGTCACTACACAATATTTTCCATTATCGAAGCAATAATTCATATTATCTGAATAATATTATTAAATAATATTATTGGCAATGTCTAGAAAGTTCTGTCTAAGAAGATGTTTGGTCACCTAATTGCGCGTTAGTAAGGAGAAATCCTTATTGGAAAGCCCCCTCTTTCATGGGAACGGCCTGGTTGTCAGTATTGTGATTCTGTAATATTATTTGTGAATAATTAATTATTGATTTATATGATGAGGAAAATATTAATTTTATGTTGATATAGATGGAGAAAATTTTTAAAGTGATAATTGTTAAAAATCGATATTTTATCTTTTCTAATAAAATAATATTTTATTATATTATTATAATATAATAATGATGATATTTTTACAATAAATATGGGATATATGAGTATGTGAGGAGGAAGAGTATTTTTGTTGCATTAAATGATTAAAACATGTTTTTCATGTTTGTGGACCCCATTTCTTGACTGAAATTTGATTATAGCTTGTAAAATCGCCCATTTGTGGATTTCGGTCAATTTTTGTTTGGAATTTGGGAAAACTTTCTTCTGCAAAGTTGTAGATAATGGAGTTTCCTATGGAATAGACATAATGTCTGAATTTTTCTGATAAAATGCTATTTGTTATGAATTATTAAAGTTCCGAAGTTCCGAAATAATTGATCTTTGGAAGTTTTAAATATTTATATTAAGAAAAACATTTTTTACATCCTCATTTGCATGTTTTCAATTGCTGAATTCAGATTCAAAGATGTGCGTAGGAATTGTTATTATAAATATTATTATTTTATTAAATTTTCTGCTTTGGTGTTCTAAGCATTTTTCTATAATTAGGGTGCTTAGGTTAGAATTGAAAATCACACCAGAAACTGAAGTTTTCTTTCGTTTTCTCTCTCTATATTATCGAGCGTATTCTTGTAAGTATTTTGATACTTTGAGTGCTGTTATACGGTGCAAGTTCTCTTCAGCATTATATCTAGTATTCCAGTCAAAAGTACTGTCTTTTCGAGGTAAGGGATGTTATTTTTTTTATAAATGATATTATTTCTTTCAATATCATTATACCGGAATATTGGTAAGATTTTTATTGTGAAATTCTTATCTTTTCATCTCGGGGTTACTATTCATGAGTTACTATTCACGAGTTACTATTCATGAGTTACTATTCATAAGTTACTATTCACGAGTTACTATTCACGAGTACTATTCACAAAGCATGGTGATTTTTCTTGTAAAATTTCTACCTTTTAGTATCAGAATTACTATTCACGTATACGGCACTATTCAAGTATACGGCGCTATTCACGAATACGACACTATTTACAGAAAAATTAAATTTTCTTTTTTGTGTCCAATATTGTCTGTTATGGTTCCTATCTTTGATTGGATCTATGTTTTGATCATTCTTGAATTTTACTCCATTGTGGCTATTTATGAAGTATTTTTTTAAAAATGGATAAACCGAAGTACGAATCTTTACTATTTATTCTTTTGTCTCACTGAAATCGTTTTCTTTAAAATATATTTTTCATCATCCTCAGTCCTAAATGATGATATTACTGAATATTTTTAGCCTGTAGTGCAAAGATGATTGATTTCTTTATGAATATCTTTGGCCCGTAGTACAAAGATGAACATGTGTTGAGATGAACATGACCGACTGATGAATATCTTTGGCCTGTAGTGCAAAGATGACTGTTTGATTCAAGATGTATATTGATTTATGTTACAGGGATAAAATATTGATGATGGACTTCTAAATTCATAGATAATAGTAGATTTCATCATCTACTTAACTCTTCTAATGAATTATTATTTCCGCTGTAAATATTGATTTAAAACTTGTTGTCTATTATATTCTATGAGATTTTTTCCTGTTGAGGACTAACGATAATTTGTTCTATATTATCTTAGCCATAATATTCTTTACTGGGCTAGTTGAGCTCACCCTTTTCCTTTTTGTTCTATTTTTCTTCTCAGGAGACGAGAATGTAGCGGGTACTAGTCGGGGTATAGAATGATGGTTCAAGATAGTTGTCTTAGTAGTCCTCACTATTTTGTAAAATAGTGTATCAATAATTGTAATGAGGACTTATTTGAGTGTGGATATTATCTAGAAGACAATATTTATATTTAAACTCACAGTATATGTGTTGTCGTATTTTGCACGACAATTATAATAATAAAGTTGTAGTTGTTTTCTGTACCATATATTTGGCGACTCAGAATGGGTTGGGTGGAATGAACCTATTTTGGGGGCGTCACAGGCAACCTCTGGTTGAGCATTAGATTGGACTCTACGATTTTCATCCTTGGACAGATTTTTGAAAGCTTTGAAAATCTGAAGAATCGTTGAGTTCCAATCACTGGTTGAGGATGAAGGAATGTCTGTCAGTAGTGCTTGAGCAGACGGAGGCTTCTGGTATTGAACTTGAACACCATCAATAGTAGAGTGATTAAACTCTACGATCATCTCCTTGGTCATGATCCTTCTTCCTTGAGAGTCCACTCTACGATCGTAGGGGATATAGTGACTACCAGCATGTTTGTAGACCTTGTAGTGAGGCTGGTTTGTGATCAAATTGGTGGCAAACTTCTTCACCCTTGGGAAGTTTTGTTCTACTAGCTCCATGCTTGGAAAGAGAGAGTAGCACCAGTTGAAGTAACTTGCATCCTTTTCAGTATGTGTTTTTAGCCACGGCATCCATTGGAAGAACCATCTCATTAGCATGTCATCAGGATTGTAGAGGATGGTCGTGCAGTCTAGCTCCATGTTGTTCCAGTTTTTAACTATATCAAAGGTAGTCATCCTTACCACCTTGAGCTGTTCATTTCCATAGTTCACCCATCTTTCTGGTGGTGTTTCTGGTGGTTCATTCGAGACTTCTACCACTATTCTCCTGGTGAATTTTGCTGGAGAGAGGACAGGATAGAATTTTGGTTCCTCTGATTTTTGATTTTTAGAATTGGGATCATTCTCCATTTCTTCTTTTTCGGAGCCTGAACTATCTTGACCATTTCCAATAATGAGTCCTTCTTGCTCCATTTCATTTACAGAACCACTTCAGCAAGATCTTCTTCTGATTCATCTTCTTCATCACTGGATCCTTCTTCAGCACTTACTTCCTGTGATACAGACTCATCATCACTTAAGTCAATGACAGCATTGGAGTGATCACTTCTCTTTTTGGAGGAAAATTTTGCTTGTAGTATGTAGCTCTTCCTTGTCCTTGGAGGTTCAGGTATGGGAGAGTCAGACTCTTCTTCTTCTTTAGACTCTGAAGCCTTTGGATCATCAGATGAACTTCCTTGAGGTTCAGCACTTATAGGAACATACCCTTCTTCTTTGGACTCATCACCTCTTGAGCCGTCATGGGGGCTTTCAGGATTGGAAGGGGCATGTTCTTCTTCTTTAGAAATAGCATCATTTGACCTATCATCTGGACTTATTGGGGCAGTTGCATTTGGGGATTGAGTTTAGTCATCTTGAATATCGTCTTCATTAGCAGAGTGACTGCTCTGAGGATTAGCCACAGGGCTTGAGCATTCTTCTTTATCAACAGATGCTGTATTTTTGTTCATTAATCCAGCTTCACCTTTACTGCTGAATTTGGTCTGTGAGGACTCAGCCTTGAGATTGTCAGTTGTCTTTTCTTCTTCTGATTCTGCATCCTCCTCTTCATCAGATGTACTATCTTGGGAAACTGAGGCTGGTTTGATTATCACCTTAGCTTTCTTGCTGGATGGCCCTTGAAGTAATCTGTTACTTCTCTTTGTGGTTTCAACAGTTAGGACTTTTTCTTCTTCATTCTTGTCTTTGGAGGAGAGACTTCTACTTCTTGATGGGGCCTTAGTTTTCTTCACACCTCTGGATTTCTTTTTGGCTGGTGTGGTTGCTGCTGGTATAGAGTCATCGGACTCAGAGCTTTTTACCTCTTTTGCCTTCCTCTTTTTTGTAGAGGCCTTGCTACTGCTCCGAGTTGTCAGCCTTCTGTTCTCCTTGGGGTTTTTCTTCCAATTCACAAATAGTTGTGGAGACATTACTTTGTGAATATTAAGAGGTTCTCCCTCATCATCCTTGATTCTTCCTCCTAGCTTCTTCTTCATCACACTGTTCAGTAGTCTTCCATGAAAAACCTTAGTCAGGGGTTTATCTGTAGATTTCTTCATCTCAGCCTTTTCCAGCCATTTTGAAATTTGATCTAGCAAGATAACCCCAAAGTTGATTCGTCTTCTCTGAACTATTGCAGACATAATCTTGAGTTGTTGATCAAGCACCGTGTTACATAGTATGCATTTTCTTACTATTTTAGCAAGAAATTTGAATTTCTCAAGGAACTCCTTTTTCTTCATATCCTTTAGACTAGGGTTCCTTTGGTACCCCATAATCTCCTTTGCTTGCTCAGTGTTGATCTCATCAAGGTTTCTCAGTCCTAGGTCAGGGAAACCTAAGCATTGATTTATATCAGATGATTTTAGCTTAAGAGACTGACCTTTAACCTTGGTTGAAAGGGTTCCGACATTTATGGATGCATTTGAGTAGAATTCCTTGACCAGTTCAGTATATACTCGAGTGCTAGCCTTAAGACATTCTGAGAATCCAGCTTTCTTCACAAGTTTGAGAATGTCTCTGAACTTCTTTTTGGATTTTTCAAACGTCTTGGTTCCGAGCTGAATGCCAGTCATTACTCGCCAGTTTTCCATTTGAGTAGTTTGAGGAATATGGGTATTTGATTCAGAGGGATTTTTGAGAGATGGTTGATTGTGATTTGGGCAAGACTCTAGAAGGTTAATTGATTTTGGCTTTTGAGAGGATTCTAGGGTTTAAAAATGGGAGGGAGAAAGGTTCGATGGTTTTTGATAACTGTTTGCAAATTTCGAATTTGTCTTAATGACAGTTCCTTCTAACTCTGCATAATCAGTGATGTGTCAACCAACCATTGGTTGCACGAAGTCCAGTAATGAACTGTAACTCCCCATAACTTTTCAGTTAGATATTTTCTTTAGGAGAGTAGACGTTTAATTGACGTGAATTGACCATTGACCTTTTTGGTTCTTAGAGTAGCATGGTAGAGCAGCTATGGACTCTACGTTTTCCTCTGTTGACTCAACGATCAACTATGGTGAGATATTGCAGAGGGTGGTTTTGACATTAATCCTCATTCTGAAACTGAATAGCTTGACCACTAATATATCTGAACTTATCTCCTCATAATCTGAATGGTTGAGCAATTGTCCAGTCCTTCCTAGCTCCTTATGAGCTGGAGTATCCTCTGGTAGGACTGCGATCGTCGAGTCTGCTTCTACGATCGCTGAGGTTGCACTACGATCGTGGACTTGTCTTCAACCTCTACTCTACAATCGTTGACTGACTTGGTCCTTGAGATGAACTTTACTAAGCATTCCTTCTGGGTCAAGGTAGCTCAAGAGGGGCCAACCTCTTAGAGTGAGCTAAGGGTCAGGTTTGTCCCTGAGGAATTTTTCAGATGAAATACTTTAGAAGTGATTTGCACTGATATCTCATTTGACCTTTTCTGGTGGGGAGGTCCTCTACCAACTTTAGACAA
This sequence comes from Panax notoginseng, assembly GCA_016801055.1. Lineage (NCBI taxonomy): Eukaryota > Viridiplantae > Streptophyta > Magnoliopsida > Apiales > Araliaceae > Panax > Panax notoginseng. The sequence goes on along the minus strand of CM029018.1, from coordinate 147,162,873 downwards.
TTGCACTTGCTGTAATCGTGGTGTCCTCCTGCTCTTACACTACGATCGAATGTTTGATCGCAGGCACTCCACGATGTTGGGTGGCTGATAGGTTATCAGTAGTATGTTTTGAGACGTTCCTACTGACTATGGATCTTCATTTGGTTCATCAGTCACAATTTGGGACTCTGTAGCTAGTACATTACTTCATAGTATATTTCAGTGTTGTTGTTCCTTAACAGATCACTGCTCCCCATGGTTGATATTGTCTTCCCAGATAGATGTGATTCCCTTTAATTTAGGTTCATTTGAAGACAGCCTTGCATATCTCCTTCATACTGGAATCACAATTATCACTTAGATCTCCTTGTATCGTAGGCATGGATATTTTCAGGACTGATCACTCTACGATCATTTGACAGTACTACGAATGTAGTCTTCTTTGACAGTCTTGTACGTGTGAAGTTCTTCTCCCGTAATGAGTTCCTCTTGACTGATGCTCGATGATCCTCTGATGTGAGCTTCTTTGAGGATTCTTCTCATATAGCATGCTTTGCCTGATTTGAGCATATAAGACCCCTTTCATCTTTGGTTGTATGGCCTTCTTCTATATACAGATTAGAAGCCATGTGAGCTTCATTCAGGTTAGCTCAGCGGGTCTTCAAGGATAGGCTTGGACATATAGGAATTTTATCAGAACTATTTCTGAACATTCCTTAGACTTCTGCTGGTTGAGTCTTCTTGACTGAAGTCTTCTGCTTCAGCATTCCTTAGTGTGGTCAGACATACCAAGTACCTACAGGTTAAATACATTTCTATTTTTGGTACCCACAATTAAATTGGTCCTGCTAGGTTAGTTTTCTAAACCCATGTTCCTCATATTTGGATAATCATCACATTTATCACCAACAGTCATATTTATGCATGCAACTAGTTTTAGATAATACATTTTGAGATGCATGATGGTGAGTGTGTGTAAGATTTGTCATTTTAAGAAACACACTCTTTTTCTTTGATGGGTTCATCATTTGCAGGGTTATGTTCACAAGGTTTAAGTGTTCACAGAGTGAGAATCAACTCTACGATTTAGGAGTATCTAGTTGATTCATGGAGGTGATCAGTTTCTACACATCATCAAGATACTCTTGTAGAACTGATCATATTCTGTGTGTTGTCAAACACTTAGAACACAGGTTTGTACATACATACTAACCCACTAGCAAAGATTACTTCAGATAGAATTAATTTGGCATGTGATGCTCTTATGACCATATTTGCTTCAAGTTGTCATCTTCAACCTAAAACTTGGATGGAGAGAAAGTTTATAGGCATTTGAGTTTCCATCCTCAGGGTACTTTCTCTCTTCACCTTTTTAGGTAGATTATGAGTCCTTGACAGAGTACTATTATAGTTTATAAGAAGGTGCATTTATGAAGTACACATTTATAATAGTGAGGAACCGTACCTTTTTATTGTCAGTTTCTTAACAATCATTTATCTTTAATATACTGAATTTAGGCATAGCTTCACATTTTCTCCTGACAGTTTATTGCTCTTGTTGGCCTTTAATCAATCAGTCATAGTCTTGAAGATGCAGCTTGAGAATCTCAGCATCTTTAGTTCTTTGACATCCTTCAGTTCACAAAGTTTGCACCCAGCTGCTGGTTGGCCAAACACATGTTTGAGAAGAACTTCTTTCTTCTCTGGATAAGCATTTCTTAGCATGTATGGCCTTTTCATTTTTCAGGCTGGTGGATGCTTGACTATGTGTTGTTGATGTCTCTTAGGCTATCTCGTCTGGTCTTCAGACTACAAGATTGACTGCAGGCAAGGATTGGTCTTGTTGATATAATACTCGAGAAAATGGACAAATATGAGAAGCTCCAGGTGTATAAACACATTTACCTATACACAATATTTCCAACGTATGAGCTCATCTGCATATAACAAGTGACTTACTACTAAACTAAGTTTAGAATAATGTTAGTTCCTGGGATCAGACTCAAAGCGATTAGCTTTTGAATATAGCATGAGAACCTGCTTTGATACCAATTGTTAGTTCCCAGTAGGCACAATAGATCTAGAAGGGGGGGTTGAATATATCCTTTTTAATTGTAAATACTTTTCTATTTTATTTTGTATTGCTAATGATTTAGCATATGACAAACATAAGAATCTTTTCAAGCACATTGGAATAAGTAAAAGATCCCCTTCATTGATAAATTCATAATCGTACATACATTATTCGTAGAGTTAGTTAAGTTGTAAGCAGTTAAAACATACATAACAGTTATAGCAGTTAATATACATAATGTAAATGACAGAAGGTAAATGACACAAGGGGTTTTAAGTGGTTCAGAGACTCAAGCTTCTAATCCACTCTTCTGCTTTCAACTAGCAGAATTTCCACTAAGGAAGGGCAGCACCCTGAATCACTAAGATTCCTTCAAGGCCAGCAGCCTTGGGACTCCAGTTCATTAAGAACTCTTCAAGGCCAGCATCCTTAGAATCTCTCTAGTTCCCAAGGAACTCTTCAAGCCTAGCAGGCTTGGAACTTTGTTTAATCCCTCCGGACAAGGACCCCTCAGACCCTGGCTTCTTGTTGTGAGTTATTTGTTTGTTTGTTGGAGTTGGTGTTGAGCTGCTAAGATGTCTTTATACTTTGAACATCTTCTATACTTAGCATCTTGCCACCATGATGACGTTTGTGATCTCCTTTCTTAATACTTGATGCATTCTCATGATGGACTTGCTAAGATGACTGTGAGCTCTTCTCTATGGTACTTAGAGTCTTCCCATGATGGACATCAAGACGTAATTAATGCTCTTCTTTCTCTCGGTAGTTCAGAACACTCTTCATGTAGTAGAACTCTCACTTCTACATTGTAGAACTCTCACTTCTACTTCTTTCTTTGTATGTCTCTGAGTGTTCTTGGTGGATCGTAGAGTGAGCCTTCGGACTCACTATCTCACATAGTTTAGAACAATCCACCGTTACTCCAAACTTGGCAACTCCAGCAACCCTAGATCTTTGAAGCTCTTACTGATTTATATTCCTTCCCAATCCTTCCGTTGGAAAGTAGCCGTTGAAAGCTATTCAAATATCTTCACAGATCTCTAGTTAACTGAGGTAGACTGCAGATGTGACATATCATACTTTTTTTGACGCTGCAGTCTACTGTTTCACCTACTCTATCAGAGATGTCACTATAATGTCTTGGGCAGGTCGAAGACTTTTTTTCCTCCTTCTGAATTCTCGATCAGAGGTTGTTCTTTTACAGCGATGCTCTCAATAAGCTCTTATCCGAATATTGCCCTTCAGATTGAACCATTGCCAATGCTTCAGTCTTCAGCTATTCAAACTCTACGATTCTGATGCAAGTCTTCATGGACCTGATCGCAGTCTCTTGTTGACTGGTAGAGACAACACTACGATCTTGAAGAGTGTTGATTGGATCTTTAATGTAGAACACATCTTCCTTTTCTTGTGCAGTGTTGTCAACACTTCTATTTGCCTCAACAGCTCTCAGATACTGATAGCTTGACTTCTTTGTTCTGGCCCCTTCTGAATAGCAAGACACTTCAGATTTGTAGCGTGTCCAACTCTCTTTCTCCTTGTGATCTCCTGTTCACTTATCATCAATGGACTAACCCAATGCTTAATCACTTTAGCGTTGTTCTTCAGAAGCTATCCAGTATCTCTGTGTTCACTCCATCAGTTCTTTCTTTGTTTGGCAAACACTACGATCTTAGTTACTTCCAAGATCATCGTCTTCTGTCTACTTGACAGCTACTGCACTTGCTGACTTTCCTTAGTCAGTTACTAAAGTCTTCTTTTGATCTCCTTGTGGAAGACTTCATCTTGAATGGCTTCACAACTCAATCTGGATGCTGATTGGGTTGGTGCTTAGATCTTCTGTTAGCTTGCATGCCATTCGTTGAGTGCTCTCTGGTTTCCTTAAGATGGGATGTATCTTTGCAATGCCAACCAGAGGCTTCATTCTTTTGGATATTCTGATAGTTCTCATTCGTCGAGAATCGTACTTGCCCTACGATTCTGCCTTGGCATTGTCAGCACATCTGTTGAGGTCTTAGTTCTGCACTCTACGATTCAGCTTTGACTGTGCAGACACTACAACTCGGAGATCAGATCTTGAAACTCTACGATTTCTGCCTTATGCTTGTTGTCTTCATCTGATCTTGCTCGACTATTATTTCTGCCCCTAGTATGATCAGTAGACTCTACGACTCTGGGTGTAGTCTACGATTCTTGACTTGGCTTCGGCAGATACTCGGTCGGCTCGTAGGCAGGCTATCTCTACGATTCTGAACATGACTTCCTCAACAGACTACGGCCCTAAGGAAGTTCTCCTCGACACACTACGATCCTTCCTCGCCTTTCTCCTGGCAGTCTACGAACTCCGAGATCTACTATCTTGTAGACTACGATTCTGCCTTGATAGCTCTCGAGTTTTCCTTGACTCTCCTGGCAGACTACGATTTCTGGTGCAGTACTCGACGATCAAACAAACCTATCTATTACACCATAAGATCAATCTAACATGCTTGATCTTTTTATGTTTATAGTCCTTGTACATCATTTCTTTTTAAGGACTTTACAAAGCTGTTTTGCTTATGTAGGATCAACCTAACATACTTGATCAATTCATTCTAAGTCCTTGTACACATGTTTCTATTATCTATCAAAGGACTTTACAACTTTTCTTAATGCAAGCATACTTGCATATTCATTCATATATATCATAATCAAATCATATGTAAATAGGAATAACATTCACATGCTTATTCCTGACAAGGTCATTTCCTCAACATCGTGGTTTCTCCATAAAACTTTGACTTGAGGTATAACCTTGAAGCGTAGAATATGTTCCTTCTTATCCAAGATTTTAACAGGTACCTCTTTATATGTTAAATCTTCTGCTATCTCGTCTGGTTCTAACTTAATAATGTGGTTCGGGTCTTCCACATATTTACGTAACATAGATATGTGAAAAACGTTATGAACAAGAGACATAATTGGCGGTAAGGTGAGTCGATAGGCCACAGTTCCTACTCAATCGAGGATTTCAAATGGGCCAATGAGTCGAGGATTGAGCTTTCCTCTCTTTCCAAATCTTGTAACTCCTTTCCATAGAGCACTCGTAATAACACATGATCTCCAACATTGAATTCCACGTCCTTTCGATGAAGATCAGCATAGCTTTTTTGTCAATCTTGTGAGGTGTTTATACGTTGCCAGATCATTTGAATCTTTTCTGTTGTCATGCCTACCAAATTCGGTCCCAACAACGTTGTTTCACCCACCTCATTCCAGCATACTGGAGAATGACACTTGCGTCCATATAACGCCTCAAATGGAACCATGCGTATACTTGCTTGATAACTATTGTTGTTGGAGTATTCCACTAATGGCAAGAACTTATCTCAACTTCCTTTGGAATCAAGGACACAGAGTCTTAATAAATCTTCAAGAGTTTGAATAGTCCTCTTTGACTGCTCGTCCGTCTAAGGATGATATGTCAAACTAAATCGTAAATCCGTGCCCATAGCTTTCTACAAATTGACCCAAAACCGTGAAGTGAATCTTGGGTGTCGATCACAAACTATGGATACTCGCATAATAAAGTCTTATAATCTCATTTATGTATATACGAGCAAGACATTCAAGTGAATAAGTTTCTCGTATAGGTAAGAAATGAGCAGACTTGGTTAATCTATCTACAATGACCCAAATGACATCTATGCCTTGAGAAACCTTGGAAAGACCAGTAACGAAATCCATGGTAATGTTCTCCCACTTCCATTCTAAAATTTCAAGTGGTTGCAATGGACCTTTTAGCACTTGATGCTCCGCCTTGACGCATTGACAAGTTAAACACCTTGAGATAAACTCCGCGATCTCTTTTTCATATTGCTCCACCAAAATGTATGTTGAAGATCACGATATATTTTTGTACTTCCAGGATGGATTGCAAACGGTGTATTGTGCACCTCCATCATGATTTTATACTTCAAATCAGAGTCGTTAGGAACACAAAGTCTGGAGTTGACTTGAAGTATTCCTTTTTCATCGATTCTTACTACCAAAATAGCACTTTCTTGTATTTTCTTCCTCATACGTATCAGCTCCAGGTCTGTAGCTTGAACAGCTTTAAATTTATCGATTAAAGTCAGTTCTACTCGTATATTCGACATCATCATGTGGGTCCCTGAAGTCTTTAACTATATTTCCATCCTTTATAAGTCATACAAAATAGGCCTTTGCATTGAAAATATCACACTCGTACCGGCATATGATCTTCTACTCAACGCGTTAACTACCATGTTTATTTTTTTGGAATGGTATTGAATGGTATGATCGTAATCTTTCAACAACTAAAGCTAACATCGTTTTCAAATGTTGAGCTCCTTTTAGATGAAGAAATATTTGAGGCTTTTATGATCCGTATAGATCTCCACTTTCTCCCCATACAGGTAATGTCTCCATATCTTTAGCGCAAAAACGACTGCTGCCAACTCTAGATCATGACTAAGATAATTCCTCTCATATTCTTTGAGTTGTCGTGAGGCATAGACTATAACTTTGTCATGTTGCATGAGAACACATCCTAACCCTCTGCCTGAGGCATCACTGTAGATGACAAATCCCTCCGAACTAGGTCGTATTTTCAGAACAAGTGCTGAAATGAGTCTCCTCTTGAGTTCTTGAAAACTCTTCTAACATTCATCACTCCAGCCAAATTTTGTATCTTTTCGAGTGAGCTGAGTTAATGGAGTAGCGATTCGAGAAAATCCTTCCACGAATCTTCGATAATAACCAGCTAAGCCTAAAAAGCTACATACTTCTGTCACTGACGTAGGTTGCTCCCAGCTTTGTATTGCTTCAATCTTCGCTGGGTCAATAGATATTATGTGATTCGATATCACGTGCCCAAGGAATGCTACTTTCTCAAACCAGAACTCATATTTCTTCAACTTGGCGTATAGCTTGTTTTCACAAAGCTTTTGGAGTATCAGCCTCAAGTGTTGCTCATGATCTTCACGACTTTTGGAGTATATGAACATGTCATCAATAAAGAAAACCACAAAATGATCCAAATCTTCCTTGAATACTCGGTTCATCATATCCATGAAGGAAATAGGAGCATTATTCAATCCAAAAGACATGACTAGGAATTCATAATGCACGTATCGAGTTCTGAAAGTAGTGTTTGGAATGTCATCAATTGTAATCTTTAACTGATGATATTCGGAACGAAGATCGATCTTTGAAAAGAATTTGGCACCTTGTAACTGGTCAAACAGGTCATCAATGCGAGGCAACGGGTACCTATTTTTTATGGTGACATGATTCAACTCCCGATAGTCAATACAAAGTCGCATACTTCCATCTTTTATCTTTACGAATAGAACAGGAGCACCCCAAAGAGACGTACTAGGACGAATGAAACCAATGTCTAACAATTCTTGAAGTTGGGTTTTTAACTCCTGAAGTTCAATAAGAGCCATTCGATATGAGGCTTTGGAAATGAATTTTGTACCGGGTTCAAGGTCGATACAAAATTTGATTTCACGCTCTGGGGTAGGCCAGGAAGTTCTTCAGGGAATACGTCAGGAAATTTATTAACAATAGAAATATCATTCAAATCTGACGTATTTTTATTTAAATCCGTGACATGGGCTAAGAAAGCTTGACATTCGTTTTTCAATAAACGAATATCTTTATGTCTTGATATGACAGTGATTGAGTTTAGGGGTTTGGTTGCTTGAATTCGCATAATAGGTTGGTTAGGAATATGAAAGCTAACAACCTTACGAAAATAATCAATTTTAGCATAATGAGTAGTTAACCAATCAATCCCTAAAATCACATCAAATGCAAGTATTTTCAAAGAGATAAGATCGACATGTAATGTGAGGTTGCCGATTTGAATCAAACAAGACTTATAAACAGTGGGTGTAATGAAGGTTTCTCCCAACGGATTTTCAACAGATAAAGAAAAAGTCTAATTTCTTTGGAGTTAAATTTAAACATTGAGTGCAAGCAGGAGAAATAAATGAATGGGTAGAATCGGTATCAAATAAGGTATAGACTTTGCAAGAGTTTATAATTAGCTTACCCGTGATAACTTCATTTGGATTTCTCACTTTTTGGGAGGTCACAACAAATGCTCTCCCTTGAACTACCGGCTTTGACTTGTCTGGGAAGACCTTTGGTGTCTCCATCCCAGCTGGACTTGACTTCACTGCACGATAAAATCAGGCTAGGTGACCTTTTCTTTAGCAATTATAACATGCTTTGGACTGCATCGTGCAGTTTGGACTGATGTGTCCATGCCCTCCACATTTGTAGCATACGATCGATGGTCGTTCTCCTTCCTTGAAAATGGGTGCTGGTGCTGCTGTCTTTCAATCATTGTTGAACCTTCTCTTTTTAAAATTTCCACTTCTATTGTCTTGGCCATGATTACCACCGAAGTAGTTACCATTTCTGGTATGTTAATTCCCTCCACGTTTGTTGTCACCGCTTCGATGACTGCTACCACTGGTATTATCGATTTGCTGTCAGCTCTCTCTTGGTTGGGTTGACTCATTATCGTGCTTCATTAACTGAGCCTTATTCACAACATCTGAATACAACAAAGTTTGTGAGAAATGAGGTATTGACGTATTTCGGGTTTTAAACCTCACAGAAACATTCACATCATTCTCTCCTCATTATCGACCAAATGAGATGCAAACCAGGATAACTCTGCAAATTTAGCCTCGTACTGCAATACGGTCATATTGTTTTGCTCCAGCTTGATGAACTCCACCTCCTTCATGTGACGAATACTTTTGGGAAAATACTTGTTGTTGAACAGTTCTTGGAACATCTCCCAAGACATCTTTAGTGCGACACGTTGAGTACGTTTTACATATTCCCACCAGTAATCTACCTCTCCTCTCAACATGAAGGTGGCAAAGGGAACCTTTTGCTCCTCGGAGCATCCCAAGGCATCAAATATCTAGGTGATCTACTTTATCCACGTCTCTGCCTTAATTGGTTCTGGCTTTCCCAAAAACTTCGGTGGTCCCAGTTCCTTGAACTGCTTAGCAGTGACCATCCGAGAGTTGCCAATGTTTCCACCTGTATTTTGCACATGAGTCTCTCTTGCCTAATGTTGCATGAATTGCAGAAAGCCTCTGAATATTCCATCGTTCATCATTTGGTCGATGTTGTTATTTTCCTGAGGATTATTACCTTCCTAATGCACATTATCCTGGTTATTGATCTATGGTGACTCAACGGTCTCCTGTGCTCCATTGTTTATCTCAACATTTTCAGATGTCATTTTTAAATACTGCCACAAAACAAGGGTTAATTGACATACCACATATTATCCCTATATTCTGACCGACCAATTAAATAACAAATAAGCTTAGGTATGTCATACTAGCGAAGGATTTACCCGTCTCTCCCCTCTTAGTTCTAGTCTCACATCTCAGCCAGGGATCATATCCCTAAGCTTTGATACCAACTGTGCTGTGACACCCCCAAAATTGGTATACATCACCCATTCTGAGTCGCCAAATACATGGTACAAAATTTAAATACAAACTTCATTTATATAATACGACAAAAGCGTAGCTGAGAGTTTTTACATGAATATTGTCTCATAGACAATATCCAAACTTTAATGGAGTCCTCATTACATTTATTATCACACTATTTTATAGAATAATGAGGACTACTATAGCCACCTATCCTAGACCATCACTCCATTCTCTGACTCATCCCAGCTATATTCTCATTTCTTGAAGAGAACAATGAAAGCAAAGGGTGAGCTCAACTAGCCTAGTAAAGAATATTATGACTAAGATAATGCATAATAAATTATTGTTAGCCTTCAACAGTGTTAAACTGATAGAATATAATAGACAACAAGTTTAACTGCAACGGAACAACCAATCCATTAGAAGAGTCAAGTAGAGCATGATATCTACTATCTTCTATGATTTAAAAGTTTATCATCAATTTATCGCTGAGACTCAGCTTAATAAATAATCTACATCACTGAATTATCCATGCACTACGGGCCAAGGATATTCATGTTATCACCAATGGTCATGATCATGCCAACAACTGTCCATCAATGCACTATGGGCTAATGAGGACTTTTACCACATCATTTGTAACATTACAGGTCATGATTATACCGAATAATCCATGATTATAATCATACCAATCAATAGTCCATCTATGCACTACGAGCCAAAGATGACTTTCATCACAATATAAGCATGAGGATGATGACAATGATATAAAAATTCAATTAAATGAAAGCAAATGATAAATTTTAAAGATTTATAATTTAATTTATCCAGAATTCAATAATGTCTAAATTGGGAACATGATACTGCTTTTTGGAGTAAAATTCAAGAATAATATTGTATCAAAAATAATTTGGATAGAAAAGAAATCAATTTTTGTCATGAATAGTACCCTAGGTGAATAGTACCCGAGTGAATAGTACCTGAGTAAATAGTACCCCGTGAATAGTACTTCGTGAATAGTACCCCATGAATAGTATCCCGTCATGAAAAGATTAAAATTTAACAAGAATGTTCAGAAAAATATCCTTGTGAAACGATACTAGATGAAGTACAAATTTCAATGATATTCTACTAATTTCAAGGAGTATAGAAGAAATACTTTACAAAATGAGTGTATAATTCAGAATTTGAAACAAAATAATATTACTTACATACTACAGGGTATGGAAGAAAATATTATTTCTTACGAATATTGAACAAAAGTAATATCCCTTACCTTAAAAGAAGAGTATTTCTGACTGGTAGGGCGAAGATATTCTTCAAGAAAACTTGCACTGTTTTCTACACTCAAAGCTTTCTTAAACTCTAAAGAAATACGCTCAATGTTATAGAAGAAGAATTCTCTGATTCTGGTGTGATTTTCATTTATAAACTAAGCATCCTATTTATAGAAGAATGACATGATACTATTTGGATGCACAGTAAAGGAATAATCACATACTGCACTGTGACAACCCGAGAATTTTGAATATTTTTAAAAATTTTATTAATTGATTTAAGGTTCAAAATTAGAACCTAGACAGAAAATTAGTGTATGCGTTTAATATTTTTAAGAATGAATTTTGAGGATTTCAAAATTCTGTGAAGGATTTAAGTGAATTATTCAGGATTAAGGAAATACGTAAAAATATTCTGTGTATATGGTTTTATATGTGTACAGTATGCGGTTAAGGGTCAAGGGTTGGCCAGATAAACGATATCTGTAACAAATACTAATTATATATTAAAAAGGTCAACGTTCGGTTAGAAAACCCTAGCGAATTATAAGAAACCCTAAAACCGGTTCTGGAAATCCTAATTTCAGTTTCGGGAATTCTAAACCCTAATTCGATGTATGAAACCCTAATCTGGGAACTTAACGGAGAATTATATTGCTTACATAATAATAATTATCATATTAATTAGGGCAACGCTTAATTATTTATTAAACCCTAATTTCAAATTTATTAAACCTTAATTTATGGATTGAAACCCTAATTTTATAATTAGGGAAAACAAAAGTGTTGATTTAATAATTTTAATGTTAATTAGGAAATATTAATCCTAATTTTCAAGTATGAGAAATTAGAAAACCCTAATTACGAAATCTAATTTATAAATTAGAAATATTGTTTTTCTAATTAAAACCCTATTTTTGGGTTAAAACCCCTAATGACCAATTACGACCCTAATTGCTAAATTAGTGATTTTAATTAGGAAATGTTAATCCTAATTAGCAAGATTTAATTTGTGATTACAAAATTTTAATATAATTAGTAAATCCTAATTATAATTTAGAAATATTAATTTTCTATTTTTAAAACCTAAATTAGAAATTTTAGAAAATTAAATTTGTAAACCCTAAACCCTAAATTTTCTAAACCCTAAACCCTAAGGGTTGGATCAAAAGACAAGAATACCATTAAAATTATTTTACAAATGACATTAATGCCCTTTTTGGATTTTTAATTAGGTAACTTGCAATTTGGCCAAGACCTTTAGTTGGTAAACCACTAACTTGACATTGTGACTCATAATAATCCAGCAAATCAGTCCCCAAATCAGCAGCCCTAAACATTGCATCTACATATAAGAGATTGAGGAGAGAGAAAGTCAGAAAATTGCTCATTTTCTATCTTGCTTTCACCAACTCTCTCTCACACAAAGACATCTGAATCTCTTATGTAAATCAGTCACTAGATCACCTCTTAGAACACTTATATCAGTTACAAAGATCAAAGATCAAAGATTTGAACTTAAAGGTATAAACCCTAATTTATATTTTGATCTCGTATGCTAAGAGAAAAGTTGTGTTTATGTGTTTAAATGTTTGCTATAGGATGTTTTATGATGATCTATCATGGATCCATAGCATCAAAATGGGTAAAAATAGTATTTTTCAAAATCTGTCCAAGAACACAAAAGGTGGTCTGACAACCAAATGTCAGTGGCCTTAGATTCGTTTCTGTTTTTGTGTTTTGTTGTTTTAAGGTTGGAATTTGTAGCTTGTAATATGGTAGTTGATCTGCAAGTAAAATAGCAGTCATTTGATGTCTAGATTATGAGTTATTCACGGTCAAAATTTGTTGACCAACGTTGACTGGGTGAAATCTGGGTAACCCAGAAAGCCATGAACAGCGTCTGACATGATTTTGTAACGCCCAGATCTGACAGTTCTTATGTATTTTGGTTGATGTTGTTGTAACAAACTTGTAGCTTGTAAGATGTACTCGTGATCCATGACTTTAGATCGTGTAAACCGTCAATATATCGAACATAGAAGCTGGTCAAAGTTGGCCCCTCGAACTGAGTTTGCATTTCTGGAAAACCCAGAAAGAGTATGAACTATTATTCTAACAAGGTTTGACCGAGCCATAATTTTTGATTCTGTTATTTTTGGACTGCTCAGTTGCTATATTAATATTCCTTGACATAAATACTACCTATGTGAACCATTATATGACATGGATAGTGACTGAAACCTAGAGTACACTACAAAAAAATGGGCCTTTAGCAACGATTTTTCGGGCAACGACTTTATAAGTCGTTGCTAAAAGTATATGTTTAGCAACAAAATGTGTCCTTCGTTGCAGATTGTGTCAGGCTTTCACTTTTTGCAACGAAATTCATAAGTCGTTGCAAAATTTCGTCGCTAATTCATTGGCAGAAAAAAAATTCGCTAGAAATTCGTTGTAAAATTTTCGGCCACTTGATTTCCCGTCATCGTATGCAACGAAAGTTTTTTTGTTGCTAAAATTGGGGCTTTAGCAACGATTTTTCAGGCAACAACTTTATAAGTCGTTGCTAAAAGTGTATGTTTAGCAACGAAACTTGTCATTCATTGCAGAATGTGTCAGGCTTTCACTTTTTGCAACGAAATTCATAAGTAGTTGCAAATTTTGAAAACAAAATTCGTTAGAAATTCGTTACAAAATTTCTAACCACTTGATTTCTCCTCATCGTGGGCAACGAAAGTTTTTTTATTGCTATATTTCGTTGCCTAATATGGATCACATTCATTGGCAACAATTTTTATTTTCGTTGCATATTTTATACAACTTTTTGCAACGACTATTAAAATGTTGCCTTAAATAATAATAATAATAATAATAATAATAATAATAATAATAATAATAATAATAATAATAATAATAATAATAATAATAATAATAATAATAATAATAATAATAATAATAATAATAATAATAATAGTACTAATAATAATAATAACAATAACAGTAATAATAATAATAATAATAATAATAATAATAATAATAATAATAATAATAATAATAATAATAATAATAATAATAATAATAATAATAATAATAATAATAATAAAAATAATAGTATTAATTATAAGAATAATAATAATAATAACAGTTACAATAATAATAATAGTAATAAAAATAATAATAATAATAATAATAATACTAACAATAACAGTAGTACTAATAATAATGATAATAATAATAATAATAATAATAATAATAATAATAATAATAATAATAATAATAATAATAATAATAATAATAATAATAATAACAACGGGATAAATCACTTTTTGGTCACTGTACTGGGGTCTGGTTTTCATTGTGGTTACCGAAACTTTTTTTGTTACAATCGAATAAATGTACTCTCAAAAATTATAAAATGGTCATTCCGTTCGATTTCCGTCTAAAAATTTGACGGAAATGCTGACTGTGCATACTGACCCTTTTTTTTTTGCTGATGTGGCCCGTTATTTGCTGACGTGGAGGGCAGAAGGCTTGACTTAAATTTTTTTTAAAAGAAAATGTTGCTATTGAGTGTTGAACTCTAGACCTCCCCAAACTAGAAATCTTATATTCTAACAAAAGTCAGTTGACCAACTACCTATTATGCTAAAATTTATGTAACATTAATATTTAAACCACCTAGTATCGTTTATATGCATGTGAAGATGAGATAATAATAATTGTAATAATTGTAATAATAATAATAAATGTAATAATTATTATTGTACTAATAATAATTAATTTTAAATAATTAAAATTTTATGAAAGACGTTAATTTATAGAATAACAATTTAATAAATTATTAATAAGTTAAATTAACTTATTAATAATAAATTTCATGAACATAAATGCGTTAAATTGAAAGATTTTAATTTAACTTATTAATAATAAATTTTATGAACAAAAGCTAGCGTATTTTACTTTCTTTTTTTTTTATTATTATTATTTTAATTATTATTTTTTTTATTCTCTTCTACATTAATTACGTGTTAAAAGTATCAATATTTTTTTCATTCCAAAGTCCCATGCACATGTCTCCTGCAGAAACTTGATATGTACCCTCTTGCTAGTGTAGTAATATAATGGAACAAAGTTCGCGATTAAAATAATTAAAACTTACAAACTTTGGATCCATAAATTAATGTTACTGTTTCTACATTTTTTAGGCTCTTCGCAAAGTATTTATTGCTCTATTTTAATTTTTTAAAGAAAAATTCCTTCGTTGCAAAAAAAAATATAAATAAAATAAATGTAGTTTAAATTTAAATAATTAATATAAAAAATTGTGATAAAATTAATATTTTTAATAATTAAATTAGTCACATCAAGATCGAGTATGGCCATGGGGCAGTAACTTTACAAGCGCCGAAGCGCATGGCTTATTTGTATTGCGTAATAATAATAATTATTATTATAATAATAATATCAATAATTAAAGTAATTATTATTATTACAATAATTATTATTTTTTTATTACAATAATTATTATTTTAATTATTATTACAATAATTATTTTATTATTTTATTATTATTTAAAATTATTATTATTATTATTATTATTATTATTATTATTGTAATACTACAGTGTATTATCCCTTTTTGGTCACTGTATTATTACAATAATAATTATTATTATTACAGTTATTACAATTATTATTATTATTATAATTATTACAATTCCTAGAAATGTTTGATGTGATAAAAATATGTAACTGCAAGTGCACAGTGTCAAATTGAAGAACTGACAAGTACAGGTTGAACCCACAGAGACTGGATTAATTCTTTAATATATCCTTAATTAATATTTTAGGCGAATTAGAAATAAATATGGTGGAGAAAATTTATTAACTAAATTATTCAAACTACTAATTAATAACGGAAACTATTAATGAGAAAAGATACTTAGGAATTAGAATCCACCAAATATTAACATAATAAATAATTTCTTATTTCTTAAATCAATTCCCAAATTATTCTCCATTCACTTTAAAAATAATGATTCATATAATTAATATGGGCAAGCATAAGTTATGAAAAATTCACAGATTAACTATAACTTATCAAAACCTCGCAATCAATATAAAAATCATATGCAATTTATGCGGAGGAAAATATGAAGGCAAAAATAATTAGGCATTAATTTTGGAACGGAAAAAAAATATTATTATGAAATACTTAGTTTCATCATAATCCTAGGTATTAGAAATTTAGCTAGCCATGGAATTAAAAACAAAAATAAATAATATTAGTACTATAATTAGCATGAAATAAGAACAATAATTAAAAAGAGAATTTCTATTATATAAATAAAAGAAAGTTACAAATACTCCCTGAGAGTATGTTCCACGCGTGATTGGAATAAGAGAGACAAACTCTAAATATCTTCTTCCTCCTACACTAGTGAAAAACTAAGAAAAATAAAATAACAAGTCGTGCCTTTCTCTCTAAAACAAGATGCCTATTTATAGGAAAAATAACTTGGAACCCTAATTTAGGTTCATTGAACTTGGACAGGTTTGTTCCCAATCAACTTCTCAAAAAGATCTTCTAGATATACTTTTTCTTCTCTTGTTGGATTTGACTTGCACACCAAGATTGGTCCACCTCTTTCCTTCTCCTTGTAGGATTCTCCTTGGATATTCTTTAGATGAATAAGAGCATTAAATATCGCTTGATCACCAAGATTTTGACTTTATTGTAATAAATATTAAACCCAACAAAATAAAATAAAACATATTAATTTAATAAACTAATATAATTAAAAGGACAAAATTAGGGATATTAATAAAATGTATGAATTACGTGTTTATCAAATATCCCCATACCTAGCTTTTGCTCGTCCTCGAGTAAAATAAAAATAAAATAAAAATTACACTACCCCATTTTCGTAGGAAACACGATTGCACTTAGCATGTGCAACAAGCCTTTAAACCCCAAGGTTACCCCAAGTGGACGAGTTGTGTCTCGTGAGGGTTTGCAGTGAATATACCCACAAAATTCAAAAATAAATTTGAATTCAACAAATTATGAAATTGAAAGAAAACTTCTAAATATCTATGGGCATTATACATAAGCAAGATTAAATTCGAAATCACACTTTTACCTTATCAAAATTACTCAATCTTTATTTTAGACACCATCCTTCATTAAATCAATTCCATGTGATGCATGCATGTGTATGTGATGTAACTCTTAGTAGGGATTTTTACCATGAAAATCAAGCAAGCTCATTTTTCTTTTTCATTTTTCCATTTTTTTTCAATTTTGATTCTTGACTTGTGCAATGTCTCATTTTCTTAGGCTTTTCGG
Source organism: Panax notoginseng (assembly GCA_016801055.1). Lineage (NCBI taxonomy): Eukaryota > Viridiplantae > Streptophyta > Magnoliopsida > Apiales > Araliaceae > Panax > Panax notoginseng. The sequence goes on along the minus strand of CM029018.1, from coordinate 147,145,711 downwards.
AGTTACCCATTTAGAGCAAACGTTGGACCAATGACTCCCAAACCAGATGGCTTTAGGGCACTAGGTGTAGAGACACCCCTAAGAATTTACTAACTCGAGTAACAAAGGCCACAAAATTAGACTAGTCAAGCTGCTTTTACCCATCACACTTTTCTGCGTGAATATCGATGCTTCCCGAGGCTTGGATACCCATTTATTTTGTTTAATGGACATTGAAGCAGTTATTTATTCCTTCTTTTTCTTTTTTTCAACTTTTCTCAACTTCATTTTTTTTTCATTCTTTCTTCTTTTATTTTCTTTTTTTCTTTTTCTTTTTTTTTTTTTTGAAATTACTCGAATCATGGTTTATACCCCACAACTAAGAATTAGTGCAAATGTGAAGTGCTTGTGAAATTAATTTTAATCCAGATGGTGTTTCGAACTAAGATTTCGTATCTTATCAAAAATTTAAGAGTTCTAAATCTTTCAATCTTACTCATGAGTTTTGCTCCACAAACACTTATTAGAATTAATTCAAACCATAAAAAGTCAAAAAAAAATTTTAATTTTTTTTTGTGTTTTTTACTATACTTTCCTAAAAAGAAAAAAAATCTAATACAATAATATACAAACAAACTCCCTCAATACCTAAATCATGCATTGTCCTCAATGTATGCAAATGAAGAAAAGAGAACAAAGATATGAAAGAATTATACCTTGTACGATGGGGCAGAAATCGGATGACAATATTGGACAAAAGAAAAATATGCGTACAAACTTACAAGTGCAGTGCCAGTCATACTAAATCAGGTGGGTCAACTAGGTATACCACCTCCTCTGGTTCGGTCGGCATTTCTAAAAGAAGTTTGAGTCGTTGACCATTCACTTTGAGAATTTCTCCACTATTTGGATTTTCAATATCGACTACCCCATGAGAGTAAACTACCTTCACTACAAAAGGTCTATCCCATCTAGAACGCAATTTTCCAGGGAATAAATGTAGCCTAGAATTATACAAGAGAACTTTTTGTCCAGGTGAAAATGATTTTCTCAAAATTGTTTTGTCATGAAACACTTTTGCTCTTTCCTTGTAAATTTTAGCATTTTCATAAGCATCGTTCCTAATCTCATCTAACTCAGCTAATTGCAATTGTCTATGACTCCCACCGGTGGACATATCAAAATTCAACTGTTTTATGGCCCACAAAGCACGATGTTCAAGTTCAACAGGTAAGTGACAAGCTTTTCCAAACACAAGCCTATATGGTGACATCCCTAAATTAGTTTTAAAGGCAGTATGGTAAGCCCACAATGCATCCAACAATATTAGAGACCAGTCTTTTCTATTGGAACTCACCGTTTTTTCCAAGATTTGTTTTATTTGCCTATTTGAGACTTCTACCTAACCACTTGTTTGAGGATGATATGATGTTGCAAGCTTGTGGGTGACGGAGTACTTTTTTAGCAAGGATGCAAAAGGCTGATTGCGAAAATATTTTCCTTGATCACTGATTATGGCCCTAGGGGTACCGAAGCGAGAGAAAATATTCTCTTTCAAAAATTTGACAACAACTTTGTTGTCATTGGTCTTGGTTAGTATAGCTTCTACCTACTTAGACACGTAATTCACCGCAAGTAAAATGTACAGATTCCCAAAAGAATTTGGAAATGGGCCCATAAAATCGATTCCCCACACATCAAACAATTCAATGACCAGAATAGGTTGCATTGGCATCATATTCCTCCTAGTGATCCTCCCTAATTGTTGACACCTATTGCAATTGGCACAAAATGATGTGGCATCCTTGAATAGACTAGGCCAATAGAAACCACATTGGAGGACTTTGGCGGCCGTCTTTTTGCCTCCAAAATGTCCTCCACAAGCTTGGTCATGACAAAAGGACAGAACACTTCTAAACTCGTGGTAGGGTACACACCTCCTAATGATTTGATCAGGACAATATTTGAACAAATAGGGGTCATCCCAATAAAAGTGTTTGACTTGTGAAAGAAACTTGGATCGGTCTTGTTTGGACCAATGGGAAGGAATCTCACTAGTCACTAGGTAATTCACAATATCAGCAAACCAAGGTGTAGCAGATATAGAGAAAAACTGCTCATCTGGGAAAAATTCATTTAAGGGCAGGTCAGAGTTGGACTCCACAACTAAACGTGACAAATGATCAGCTACCACATTTTCAGAACCTTTTTTGTCTCGTATTTCGAGGTCAAATTCTTGGAGCATTAAGACCCAACGAATTAAACGTGCTTTTGAATCTTTTTTTGAAAGAAGATGTTTGAGAGCAGCATGGTCAGTGTAAACAATTATTTTAGACCCAATAAGATAAGATCGAAACTTTTCTAGGGCAAAAACTACAGCTAGAAGTTCTTTTTCAGTAGTTGAATAGTTCAATTGAGCATCATTCAAAGTCCTACTAGCATAGTATATGACATAGGGAATCGTGTTGATTCTTTGCCCTAGAACAGCACCAACTGCATAGTCAGATGCATCACACATTAACTCAAATGGTTGTCTCCAATCAGGTGATTTGATGATAGGAGCTGAAGTTAACTCCTTTTTGAGTTCTTCAAAGGATTGAAGACATTTTTCATTAAATTCAAATTTTGCATCTTTACCTAGAAGATTGGTCAAGGGTCTTGCTTTCTTACTAAAATCTTTAATAAATCGCCTATAAAAGCCTGCATGTCCTAGGAAAGAACGAATTTCTTTGACTGTCCTAGGTGGTGGAAGATTGGCAATGAGGTCAATTTTGGCTTTATCTACTTCAATTCCCTTTTTAGATATGATGTGACCAAGAACAATTCTATTTTTTACCATGAAGTGACATTTTTCCCAATTCAGGATTAAATTTGTTTCCTTACATCTCCTTAAAACTAAGTCAAGGTGGTGAAGACACTCATGAAATGTAGACCCAAATATGGAAAAATCATCTATGAAAATTTCTAGGAATTTCTCCACCATGTCAGAAAAAATACTCATCATGCATCTTTGAAAGGTGGCAGGGGCTCTACATAGACCAAAGGGCAGACGACGATATGCAAAGGTTCCATAAGGACAAGTGAAAGTGGTTTTTTCTTGGTCTTCTGGGACTATGGGAATTTGAAAGTAGCCCGAGTAACCATCAAGGAAACAATAGTAAGCATGACCAGCTAATCTTTCTAGAATTTGGTCAATGAAGGGTAAAGGAAAATGATCCTTACTTGTGGCAGCATTGAGTTTTATATAGTCTATGCAAACCCTCCAACCTGATTGGACACGAGTGGGAACTAACTCATTAGCTTCATTTTGAACCACAGTTAAGCCAGACTTTTTAGGTACCACCTGAACAGGACTTACCCACGAGCTATCAGAAATGGGATAGATGATCCCATTATCTAGACACTTGAGAATTTCTTTCTTAACAACATCTTTTAGAACCGGGTTTAAACGCCTTTGTGGGTCTCTCACAGGTTTAGCATCATCTATTAAATGGATCCTATGTTGGACAATTGTTGGACTGATCCCCTTAATATCAGTTATACTCCATCCTATGGCTTCCTTGTTTTCTCTCAAGATGGTCAATAACTCTTCCTCCTGTGTGTTTGTTAAATCGGAAGCAATGATTACAGGAAGAGTTTTAGAGGGACCTAAATAGGCATATTTAAGATTATCAGGCAGAGGTTTGAGTTCTAACTCTGATGGACTCTTTTCAAGAGGCTCAGTCTCGGGTTCCCATTTAGAGTAAGACATTGATGTTGATGACTCTAGCATTTCATTAACCTCATTTACATATTCTGTTTCATCCCAATTTTGACCAAAATGATTTAGACAAAAATTAAAAATTTCGTCTTCTCCTGTACGTTCATTGTCGGACATGACCTGAATCATGTTCACTTCAACGGGTTGGTCAGAAAAATCACAAGGTTGCTTTCCCACATTAAAGACATTTAAATCAATTGTCATGTTCCCAAATGTCAATTTCATAAGTCCATTTCTACAGTTGATTAACGCATTAGAGGTTGCTAGAAATGGTCTACCTAAAATTACAGGAATTTGACCCTTGGGATTGACAACAGGCTGGGTTTCAAGGACAACAAAGTCAACAGGGAAGACAAAATCACCAACCTTAATGAGTACATCTTCAACTATTCCTTTTGGCACTTTAACAGAACGGTCAGCTAGTTGGAGTGTGACACTTGTCTTTTTCAACTCCCCTAAGCCTAAGGTTTGGTACACAGAAAATGGTAATAGGTTCACACTAGCTCCTAAATCAAGTAAAGCCTTTTCAATTAAGGTGTCACCTATGATGCATGAAATAGTAGGACAACCGGGGTCCTTATATTTCACAGGGACTTGACATGACAAGATAGAACTAACATGAGCTGTTAAAAAAGCTTTCTTAGGAACATGAGTGGTTCTTTTATGTGTGCACAAATCTTTTAGACATTTAGCATATGAGAGAACTTGTTGAATGGCATCTAAAAGAGCAATGTTAATTTTTACTTGTTTAAACACTTCTAGAATTTTGTCCAACTGGGCTGACTACTTATTTGAAATAAGTCTTTGAGGGAATGGGGCTATAGGTTTGAAGACTTTTTTATTTGATTCAGAAGATGTGGTTTGATCATTTTTTGACACAAGCTGAGTAGATAGACCTACTGACTCAGAGTTTATGGCCTTTTCAGGTTGGGCTAACTTTGAAGATGGATTATTAGATTCAACATTTAAATTTTTCTCTTCTTCATTATCAATTCCAGCATGATTGTTAAAATAATTTCCAGACCCTAAAGAAATTATAGAATCCACATGATTGACTTGGTTGTTTTCAAGTGAATTAACATGATAAGGTTTTTGAGTAGGAACTGAAAATTTTGGATTGGTCTCGGTTTGACTAGGAAGTTTACCCTTCTCTCTTTCACCAACTGTAGTTGCCAATTGACTCATTTGGATCTCTAGGCGAGAAATGGATTTTATTACAGTTTCCACACTCTTCTCTAAGGTGCTCACACTTTTCTTTAAGGTGCTAAGTCTCCTCTCACTTTCATTAGAAAAACCTGGTGGATATTGAGGTGCTGGATTTGAATTTTGGTACGGACCAGGATTTGACTTTTGGTAAGGTTGAAAAGATTAATTTAGAGACTGATTGACCTGATTTGAAGAATTATTTGGGTAGGGTCCTTGGTTCCATACAAAATTAGGATGATTTCTCCAACCAGGATTATAAGTGGGTGCAAATGGGTCATTCCTAGGTCGTTGAAATATTGCATTGACTTGTTCATATTCTTCAAATTGGGGCACGACTCTAGGACATTCCTCAGTCACATGGCTTGGTGAATTACACTTTAGACACAAAGGTGGTGGTGTTAAGACTTGGTTCACGTGTGATTGTCCCCTAGTTTCTAAATCTTCAAGTCTTTTAAGTACTCCAGCCAAATTAACTTCGGTAGCAATTGAATTGTCAATTATATGAACACCCCTATATGAACTAGGTTTATCGGTCTCTCGGGTAGTTTCCCATTGCATGGTTTTTTCTGCTAAGTCTTCTAAAAACTCCCAAGCTTTTTCCTCATCGTTATTCAAAAAATCCGTTTGACACATTAACTCTAACATTGTTTTAGTGGGATAGTCTAAACCTTCGTAAGCAATTTGACACAATCTCCATTTCTCAATTCCATGGTGTGGGCACTAGGATAACAACTTTTTAAATCTATCAAAATATTTCCAAAAGGACTCTTTTTCAAGTTGGCAAAATTGATGAATTGCAGTCCTAATTTTAGCAGTTTTATGATTTGGAAAATATTTTTTTAGAAATATAACAACAAATCCCTCCCAGGTTGATATGGAATTATTTGGTAGGCTATATAACCATTTTTTAGCATTATCTTTTAAAGCAAATGTTATAAATCTTAGCCTAATTGAGTCATCAGACAATTGTTGAATTTTCATTAGGGCACAAACTTCCTCAAATTCCTGAATAAATAAATATGCATCTTCTATCCCTGTGAACCTAGGTAACATATTTATAAAATGCGGCTTAAGTTCAAAATTGTTACCAGTTACCGGTGGTAGACTGATACATGAAGGTTGGGCAGAGCGGGAAGGATAACATCGATCCCTTAAAGAAACAGTTTGTGCGCCCTCCATTTTTCTTAAAGTGAGATCTTTTAAAGAGAAATCCGAAAAATCAAGTGTTCTCACTAATCGGGATGTTTGGTCCCTAATCCACACTTTTTGCATACACTACTTAACAAATAAGCAGATAAGCACAAAAAAAAATAAAACAAAAAAAAATAAAATAAAAATAAAAATAAATTTACTTCTAAGGTCAACCTAATTAAAATCTAGACAGCTCCTAACCGTTCCAAGTTACACCGCAAGGTCCACCAAATTTGAAATTAATCACACCACTAGCTAGGTAAGTATAAGAAAGGTGGGAGTCTCTCTGTAGAAACGGTGACTAATTGATTAACCACACAATCTTTAGGCGTATACCTTTTGAACCAATTGCCTAGACACCAGTAGTTTGATTAATTTAAAATTCAGACTCCTCTTGGAGTTTCTTGTCCTAATTGAGCTCGAGAGTCCTAGGGGCCAACGTCTATTTGATTTTATTAGGTCATGGTCATGCAAAATGCAAATTGGGTTGTTTGTGGGCCAAGGAAGGGTGATGAAATCCCCACCTTATCTTGTTAAGGGTTGTGCCCTTATTGTTAGATTAAAGATGAAAATTCACAAATAATAAAAAAAAATTGTAAACAAATAAAGTGTCCTAAAACTATGTGAATTACGAAAGAATGAGAAATTTTGACGTACCTCAATCTTCCAGCAATCACCACAGTTTATATTTGACAAAAAAAAATAAAATAATAAATAAAAATAAAAACCTAACAGGATGTGCTCTACGTGAGTGAATGCATGAATGCGGCAAATAAAAAAAATATTAATAATAATAAAAACTAAACTATTTTTTTTTAATATGGAGATACGAAGTACCGAAGAAAGCGCAGCAACAAAATTTTTATCTTTTCGCTCCTTCGACCAACTTCAATAATCCTGGAAAAAAAATATAGAGTTAAAGCTAATTCGAATAAATAAAAATTAAGGAATAAATAAAAATTAATTCTAGTCCCCGGCAACGGCGCCAAAAACTTGATGACATAAAAATATGTAACTGCAAGTGTACAGTGTCAAATTGAAGAACTGGCAAGTAAATGTCGAACCCACAGAGACTAGATTAATTCTTTAATATATCCTTAATTAATATTTTAGGCGAATTAGAAATAAATATGGTGGAGAAAATTTATTAACTAAATTATTCAAACTACTAATCAATAACGGAAACTATTAATGAGAAAAGATACCTAGGAATTAGAATCCACCAAATATTAACATAATAAATAATTTCTTATTTCTTAAATCAATTCCCAAATTATTCTCCCTTCCCTTTAAAAATAATGATTCATATAATTAATATGGGCAAGCATAAGTTATGAAAAATTCACAGATTAACTATAACTTATCAAAACCTCGCAATCAATATAAAAATCATATGCAATTTATGCGGAGGAAAATATGAAGGCAAAAATAATTATGCATTAATTTTGGAACGGAAAGAAAATATTATTATGAAATACTTAGTTTCATCATAATCCTAGGTATTAGAAATTTAGCTAGCCATAGAATTAAAAACAAAAATAAATAATATTAGTACTATAATTCGCATGAAATAAGAACAATAATTAAAAAGAGAATTTCTATTATATAAATAAAAGAAAGTTATAAATACTCCCTGACAGTATGTTCCACGCGTGATTGGAATAAGAGAGATAAACTCTAAATATCTTCTTCCACCTACACTAGTGAAAAACTAAGAAAAATAAAATAACAAGTCGTGCCTTTCTCTCTAAAACAAGAGGCCTATTTATAGGAAAAATAACTTGGAACCCTAATTTAGGTTCATTGAACTTGGACAGTTTTGTTCCCAATCAACTTCTCAAAAAGATCTTCTAGATATACTTTTTCTTCTCTTGTTGGATTTGACTTGCACACCAAGATTGGTCCACCTCTTTCCTTCTCCTTGTAGGATTCTCCTTGGATATTCTTTAGATGAATAAGAGCATTAAATATCGCTTGATCACCAAGATTTTGACTTTATTGCAACAAATATTAAATCCTACAAAATAAAATAAAATATATTAATTTAATAAACTAATATAATTAAAAGGACAAAATTAGGGATAATAAAATGTATGAATTACGTGTTTATCAAATACCCCCATACCTAGCTTTTGCTCGTCCTCGAGTAAAATAAAAATAAAATAAAAATTACACTACCCCATTTTCGTAGGAAACATGATTGCACTTAGCATGTGCAACAAGCCTTTAAACCCCAAGGTTACCCCAAGTGGACGAGTTGTGTCTCGTGAGGGTTTGCAGTGAATATACCCACAAAATTCAAAAATAAATTTAGATTCAACAAATTATGAAATTGAAAGAAAACTTCTAAATATCTATGGGCATTATACATAAGCAAGATTAAATTCAAAATCACCCTTTTACCTTATCAAAATTACTCAATCTTTATTTTAGACACCATCCTTCATTAAATCAATTTCATGTGATGCATGCATGTGTATGTGATATAACTCTTAGTAGGAATTTTTACCATGAAAATCAAGCAAACTCATTTTTCTTTTTCTTTTTTCCATTTTTCCATTTTTTTTCAATTTTGATTCTTGACTTGTGCAATGTCTCATTTTCTTAGGCTTTTCAGAGTTACCCATGTAGAGCGAGCGTTGGACCAATGACTCCCAAACCAGATGACTTTAGGGCACTAGGTGTAGAGACACCCCTAAGGATTAACTAACTCGAGTAACAAAGGCCACAAAATTAGACTAGTCAAGCTGTTTTTATCCATCACACTTTTCAGCGTGAATATCGATGTTTTCCGAGGCTTGGATACCCAGTTATTTCTTTTAATGGACATTGAAGCAGTTATTTATTCCTTCTTCTTCTTTTTTCAACTTTTCTCAACTTTATTTTTTTTTCATTTTTTCTTCTTTTTTTTTCTTTTTTTCTTTTTCTTTTTTTCTTTTTGAAATTACTCGAATTATGGTTTATATCCCACAACTAAGAATTAGTGCAAATGTGAAGTGCTTGTGAAATTAATTTTAATCCAGATGGTGTTTCGAACTAAGATTTCGTATCTTATCAAAAATTTAAGAGTTCTAAATCTTTCAATCTTACTCATGAGTTTTGCTCCACAAACACTTATTAGAATTAATTCAACCCATAAAAAGTCAATTTTTTTTTTAAAATTTTTTTTTTGTGTTTTTTACTATACTTTTCTAAAAAGAAAAAAAATCTAATACAATAATATACAAACAAACTCCCCCAATACCTAAATCATGCATTGTCCTCAATGTATGCAAATGAAGAAAAGAGAACAAAGATATGAAAGAATTATACCTTGTACGATGGGGCAGAAACCGAATGATAATATTGGACAAAAGAAAAATATACGTACAAACTTACAAGTGCAGTGCCAGTCATACTAAATCAGGTGGGTCAACAAGGTATACCACCTCCTCTGGTTCAGTCGGTATTTCTAAAAAAAGTTTGAGTCGTTGACCATTCACTTTGAGAATTTCTCCACTATTTGGATTTTCAATATCGACTGCCCCATGAGAGTAAACTACCTTCACTACAAAAGGTTCATCCCATCTAGAACGCAATTTTCTAGGGAATAAATGTAGCCTAGAATTATACAAGAGAACTTTTTGTCCAGGTGAAAATGTAGTAATAATAATAATGATAATAATAATAATAATAATAATAATAATAATAATAATAATAATAATAATAATAATAATAATAATAATAATAATAATAATAATAATAATAATAATAATAATAACGGGATAAATTACTTTTTGGTCACTGTACTGGGGTCTGGTTTTCATTGTGGTTGCCGAAACTTTTTTTGTTACAATCGAATAAATGTACTCTCAAAAATTATAAAATGGTCATTCCGTTCGATTTTCGTCCAAAAAATTGACGAAAATGCTGACTGTGCATATTGACCCTTTTTTTTTGCTGATGTGGCCCATTATTTGCTGACGTGGAGGGCAGAAGGCTTGACTTAAATTTTTTTTTAAAGAAAATGTTGCTATTGAGTGTTGAACTCTAGACCTCTCCAAACTAGAAATCTTATATTCTAACAAAAGTCAGTTGACCAATTACCTATTATGCTAAAATTTATGTAACATTAATATTTAAACCACCTAGTATCGTTTATATGCATGTGAAGATGAGATAATAATAATTGTAATAATAATAATAATAATTGCAATAATTATTATTGTACTAATAATAATTAATTTTAAATAATTAAAATTTTATGAAAGACGTTAATTTATAGAATAATAATTCAATAAATTATTAATAAGTTAAATTAACTTTTTAATAATAAATTTCATGAACATAAATGCGTTAAATTGAAAGATGTTAATTTAACTTATTAATAATAAATTTTATGAACAAAAGCTAGCGTATTTTACTTTCTTTTTTTTATTATTATTTTAATTATTATTATTTTTATTCTCTTCTACATTAATTACGTGTTAAAAGTATCAATATTTTTTTCATTCCAAAGTCCCATGCATATGTCTCCTGCAGAAACTTGACATGTACCCTCTTGCTAGTGTAGTAATATAATGGAACAAAGTTCGCGATTAAAATAATTAAAACTTACAAACTTTGGATCCATAAATTAATGTTACTGTTTCTACATTTTTTAGGCTCCTCACAAAGTATTTATTGCTCTTTTTTAATTTTTTAAAGAAAAATTCCTTCGTTGCAAAAAAAATATAAATAAAATAAATGTAGTTTAAATTTAAATAATTAATATAAAAAATTGTGATAAAATTAATATTTTTAATACTTAAATTAGTCACATCAAGATCGAGTATGGCCATGGGGCAGTAATTTTACAAGCGCCGAAGTGCATGGCTTATTTGTATTGCGTAATAATAATAATAATAATATCAATAATTAAAGTAATTATTATTATTACAATAATTATTATTTTTTTATTACAATAATTATTATTTTAATTATTATTATAATAATTATTTTATTATTATAATAATTATTATTATTTTAAAAATTATTTAATTACAATAATTATTTTATTATTTTATTATTATTTAAAATTATTATTATTATTATTATTGTAATACTACAGTGTATTATCCCTTTTTGGTCACTGTATTATTACAATAATAATAATTATTATTATAGTTATTACAATTATTATTATTATTATTATTATTATTATTATTATTATTATTATTATTATTATTATTACAATTCCTAGAAATGATGCTAGTTAGTTTACATATTAGTGTTACATGAATTTAAGCATGATAGGTAGTTGTTATAGTGGCTTTTGTTAGAATATAAGGCTTCTAGTTTGAAGAGGTCTGAAGTTCGATACTTGTGAGCAACATTTTTTTAAAAAAAAATTTTAACCCTCCACATCAACAAATAACGGGTTCAATATGCACAGTCAGCATTTTCGTCAAATTTTTAGACGGAAATCGAACGGAATAACCATTTTATAATTTTTGAGAGTAGAGTTATTCGATTGTAACAAAAAAAAATTTCGATAACCACAATGAAAATCGGACCCTAGTACAGTGACCAAAAAGTGATTTATCCATAATAATAACAATAACACTAATAATAATAATAGTAGTAATAGTAATAGTAATAGTAATAGTAATAGTAATAATAATAATAATAATAATAATAATAATAATAATAATAGTAATAGTAATAATAATAATAATAATAATAATAATAATAATAATAATAATAATAATAATAATAATAACAACAACAACAACAACAACAACAACAACAACAACAACAACAACAACAACAACAACAATAACAATAACAATAACAATAACAATAATAATAATAATAATAATAATAATAATAATAATAATAATAATAATAATAATAGTCATAATAAAAATAACAGTACTAAATACTAATCCTTGCAAAATAATAGCAACTAGGTCCAGGTGCTTTGGTGGTCATTGGATTAATATTCCAAATTGTAGGTCTTGGGTTCAAATTTGTGAATTAGCATATTTTTTGGGATAAAGTTTAATATATATATATATATATATATATATATATATATATATATATATAAACAAATATTTATATAAATATTTATAAATTTATCTCTAAATATTCATATAAATATTTATAACAAATATTCATCTGTAAATTTATGTGAATGTTTGTTTATAAATATTTATATGAATATTTAGAGATAAATTTATATATATATATATATATATATATATATATATATATATATATATATATATATATATATATGGTAATAGAATTTATCTAATACTTAAAAAATATAACATAAGAAGCAAAAATATCACAACTAGGTTTTGAACCTAAGACCTATGAGTTATTGGGCCATTAAGCTACCACTGAGTCATTCTAATTTATTAGTTAACTAAATAAATCTCAACATTAAAGTAAATTTTAGATGAAATATTTATAAATTTATAAATTTTAAAGATAAATTTATATGAATATTTGTTTATAAATATTTATATGAATATTTAGAGATAAATATATATATATATATATATATATATATATATATATATATATATATATATATGGTAATATAATTTATCTAATACACAAAAAATATAACATAAAAAGTAAAAATATCACAACTAGATTTTGAACCTAAGACCTATGGGTTATTGGGGCATTAAGCTACCACTGAGCCATTCTAATTTATTAGTTAACTAAACTACTGCCATAACTATTAGCGGTAGACAGTGTAGCACATAAGCAAATGAGGGGCAAATGAGTAATTTCTCATGTCTCTACAGCTTGTAGAGGCATGGAAAAATTTATTTCAATCCGTGTCATCCAATGTTGCGATCAACAGTATAAATTATGGTTGTTGAAATAATACTCGTGACAATCGATTGCCAAGCATGTTAGTTCCGGTCCTCCGACCCAAATAAACACAACCTAATCAAACCTAATTATTATATCTATGCTTTCCAATGTTTCCTATTTCTAGATAGAAGTAAGATATACTTACAACTACTCTCTCACTCCGAGAATGAAAGTGATGATTGATTTTATGCGAATTTTAAAAAAATATATCAAATGATAAAATTATTCATATTTAAATTCTCATCTAATTGCATATTTTTCTATACATGACTAGTGATATTATATAAATATTTATAAATAATAAAAATATGACATTTAAGACTAAAGATATTACGCGTAAATTATTATAAAAAAATAGATTATTTAATATAAATAAATATTTAACTATAGATTACATAAAATAATAAGAACTTTTATTCTTAGACGGAGGGAGTAACTTAAATTATGAACATATTTTTAAGTCCAAAAATAAAACATAGAAAGAAGAATAGTAATGGTATATCCCTAGCTATTCCTAATTCTCCCTTTATCTTTTTTTTAAATATATTATAAAATTAAATTATAATACTATCAGTTCTAAGAGAAAACATAAAAGATGAAGAAAAATTTATTATATTTTATGAACTAAAACTGAATAAAATTATTTAAAATGACTTATAAGTCATTCCTAATAAGTTTGTTTGACCCATATTAATGTAATATCAATTTTATCTCTATTTTATTTATTTTTTATAAAAAAATAAATTTATAAAAAAGAAGAGTAAGATGCAATGTCACTTTAATTGGCGTTAGAATTTTTATTTTTATTTTTTTATAGCTGAAGTCTTATATACTCCTTCATTTCTAACGCCGATGACAGAGAATAAACATTAAAAAATATCAATGTAAACAAGAACAATATATCAAAGAAATTAAAAAAAGAGAGATTCCAACGTCAATTAAAGTGATGTTACATCTTACTTTTTTTTTTACAAATTTGCTTTATAAAAAAATTTAAAAAAAGTTACAATACCGGTTAATTTGGCATTTGATCACATTTTTATTTTTTTCAAATTTCTTTTAAAAAATAAAATCGTTTTAAAAAATTAAGATAATTTTTTTTAATTAATTTTTTAAAAAAAAAAAATAAAATGGCGTTGGTTGCCTTTCTAATTTTTAGGCAAAAAAAAATTAAAAAATTCAAGCATTCAGTAATTTTTCCCAAATTAAATGTAAGAGCCTTTATTCCCAACGGTAGTCGTTGAAGTTTTTATGTGAATGTTTGTTTATAAATATTTATATGAATATTTAGAGATAAATTTATATATATATATATATATATATATATATATATATATATATATATATATATATATATATATATGGTAATAGAATTTATCTAATACTTAAAAAATATAACATAAGAAGCAAAAATATCACAACTAGGTTTTGAACCTAAGACCTATGAGTTATTGGGCCATTAAGCTACCACTGAGTCATTCTAATTTATTAGTTAACTAAATAAATCTCAACATTAAAGTAAATTTTAGATGAAATATTTATAAATTTATAAATTTTAAAGATAAATTTATATGAATATTTGTTTATAAATATTTATATGAATATTTAGAGATAAATATATATATATATATATATATATATATATATATATATATATGGTAATATAATTTATCTAATACACAAAAAATATAACATAAAAAGTAAAAATATCACAACTAGATTTTGAACCTAAGACCTATGGGTTATTGGGGCATTAAGCTACCACTGAGCCATTCTAATTTATTAGTTAACTAAACTACTGCCATAACTATTAGCGGTAGACAGTGTAGCACATAAGCAAATGAGGGGCAAATGAGTAATTTCTCATGTCTCTACAGCTTGTAGAGGCATGGAAAAATTTATTTCAATCCGTGTCATCCAATGTTGCGATCAACAGTATAAATTATGGTTGTTGAAATAATACTCGTGACAATCGATTGCCAAGCATGTTAGTTCCGGTCCTCCGACCCAAATAAACACAACCTAATCAAACCTAATTATTATATCTATGCTTTCCAATGTTTCCTATTTCTAGATAGAAGTAAGATATACTTACAACTACTCTCTCACTCCGAGAATGAAAGTGATGATTGATTTTATGCGAATTTTAAAAAAATATATCAAATGATAAAATTATTCATATTTAAATTCTCATCTAATTGCATATTTTTCTATACATGACTAGTGATATTATATAAATATTTATAAATAATAAAAATATGACATTTAAGACTAAAGATATTACGCGTAAATTATTATAAAAAAATAGATTATTTAATATAAATAAATATTTAACTATAGATTACATAAAATAATAAGAACTTTTATTCTTAGACGGAGGGAGTAACTTAAATTATGAACATATTTTTAAGTCCAAAAATAAAACATAGAAAGAAGAATAGTAATGGTATATCCCTAGCTATTCCTAATTCTCCTTTTATCTTTTTTTTTAAATATATTATAAAATTAAATTATAATACTATCAGTTCTAAGAGAAAACATAAAAGATGAAGAAAAATTTATTATATTTTATGAACTAAAACTGAATAAAATTATTTAAAATGACTTATAAGTCATTCCTAATAAGTTTGTTTGACCCATATTAATGTAATATCAATTTTATCTCTATTTTATTTATTTTTTATAAAAAAATAAATTTATAAAAAAGAAGAGTAAGATGCAATGTCACTTTAATTGGCGTTAGAATTTTTATTTTTATTTTTATATAGCTGAAGTCTTATATACTCCTTCATTTCTAACGCCGATGACAGAGAATAAACATTAAAAAATATCAATGTAAACAAGAACAATATATCAAAGAAATTAAAAAAAGAGAGATTCCAACGTCAATTAAAGTGATGTTACATCTTACTTTTTTTTTTACAAATTTGCTTTATAAAAAAATTTAAAAAAAGTTACAATACCGGTTAATTTGGCATTTGATCACATTTTTATTTTTTTCAAATTTCTTTTAAAAAATAAAATCGTTTTAAAAAATTAAGATAATTTTTTTTAATTAATTTTTAAAAAAATAAAAATAAAATGGCGTTGGTTGCCTTTCTAATTTTTAGGCAAAAAAAAATTAAAAAATTCAAGCATTCAGTAATTTTTCCCAAATTAAATGTAAGAGCCTTTATTCCCAACGGTAGTCGTTGAAGTTTTTTATTTTTTAAAAAATATTCATTTAAAAATAAAATCTTAAAAAAAAATTAAAGCTTTTTTTTTTAAAAATAAAGTTTTTTTTAATTTATAAAAATTATTCTTAAATTACATAATTTGGTTAAAAGAAGAGTATATTCCAAGAAAATTTGAATAAAAAAATATAATTCTGAAAGTTAAATATAATTTAGGCAATTCTGCTTTCTCTTGATATACTTTCTCCTAATATACAAAAAATATGGGGATCTGACAAACCTAAATTAGAAGAGGCGTCCAGCCACCACGACCCACCGCTGGAGTTCGCGGCGGCGGAGGTGGAGGATTAGTGTCAATAATTGCTAAGCAAACGACCCTCAGGGTGACGTCGGAGTTTGACAGTGACAACTCGGTGTATTTTTACACGATATCGTGCAAGTTGTTGGAGAATCTGGCGAAACTGAAGCTAACATTTCAGAACAACAGCAAGGGAGAAGTGGCTGAGCCTCAATTGAGCTTTGTTTCCAAGTATCTTTCGCTCGATTACGATGTCGAGGAGTAGAATGCTCTTGTTAAGGGCTCGTCGCCGCTGTCCGCACCTGGTCTCCGCCTCCTGATCGACCGACTACAAGTCTGTTCTCTCCACATCAAGTCTAAAGTCCAACATTATATTCTCTCTCACCACGATGACTTTTATTCTCTCTTCTCCCAATGCTCGGACGCCGTTTAGGTCTGAACACATCTCCGTTCAAGTTACCGACCTTCTCCGGCTGATTTCGAACCATCCGATCGACGCCGAGATCCGAGACGTAATTGGAGAGATTAGCACTAAGAGGAAAGAGGCCAAGGAGAAGAAGGAGTTGTTGGAATTGATGAAGTTAATTTTGGAATTGACTGAGAAGCTGAAATTTACTTAGGAGGAGCTTAGGGCGGAAGAGTGGTTGAGGCAGCGGAGGCGGTGAGAGAATTGAAGGGATGCGTTACGAATTCGAGACAATGTTGGGGAGGAGGAAGAGGGGAGAGAGCCAGTGGTTTTTCGCTTATTGAGGAAGGAGTGGATGGAGTGTTTCGAAGAGGTTGGTGAACTCAAATTCTGTTTGAGTGCTGAGAATATCGAGGGAAAAGTAATTTTTCATGTTTTAGTTTCTTCAGATTTTGTTTTTTTGCTTTCTTTACAAATTTTGGATGGTAATTTAATTTAGGAGTTTAACTGAATAATTCATGCGTGTGAACTCAATAAACGTAATTATGTTGTTTTAGTTACCTTAAGTTTGCCTATTATTAGATTTACTTATTTATTTATTGGTAGTGATTTTGTGGTGATTTTTGTTGAGTTTGCGATTTAGAGGAATTAGATTTGGGTTTGTAGATTCAAGAGGTGCTTGTAAGGTTTATGGAGAATGCTGTGACATTTGACCAGAACTCTAATGCGGTTCATGTAAAGTATCAGTCCTCTGTGAACAGAACTGATGGGGTTGAGCTTCAGACAATTTTGAAAGCAATGGCTGTGAGTTGAACCTCTGCTTTCTGTCTTTTCTGATTCATTATGTTGGAATTTAAATGGTCCAAGTATATTTATGGATTTCAGTGTGTTAAGAACAGAAACCTTTATGACTGAACTTTGATTGCTCAATGTTAAGGCTGAAGAATTGAAGTTCATACTGTCTTTTGAATTTTAAGAATGTTGGCTTTGAGGCAATGTTCAGAATAAAAACATCTGCTGATTTCGTGTTTTCTCTCTAGCAGTGAGTTTTTCTTTCATGATTATGTCTCTTTTTTGTTTAGGTGGTTAGCATTATGATTATGGTTTTTGTTTAGAGGGTCACTTGGCTTATCCTTACTGTTATGTTAAGGTTAACTTACATTATATATATTATTGTTCTATATTTTGTGGATGTATAGGATTTCAATGATGACTACTCTACACAGCTATGTCCTGTCATCCTATGTATGTCAGTGTAAATAAATATGTTAAAATTATGTAACAATTGTCTCAACTTTTGTCATATAACAAACAACTTTTACTTTAGTTTTAATCTTTGTATGAAATCTTGCTCATATGCTGCTCTGACTTTCAAATTTAAGTTTCCTAGCATTATATAAAATGAAAAAGAAGTTGCTGAAAAAGAGGCAATCAAACATTCGCCAAGAGAGATTAAGTTATCTTCTGAAGGAAAACTTCTGTTTGTACTAGAATGAGAAGATAACATATCACACCAGGGAACATTCGACATTTTCTTTGACCTTGTTTGCAATTTATATTTCTGTTAAACTGAAATGACACTTTTATCTAACTCACAATCCATGGTTTTGCAACATAATGTTACTGCTGGACATTTATATAGTGTGTGTGTGTGTCTGTGTGTGTGTGTGTGTGAGTGAGTGTGTGTGTGCGCGTTTGTGTATATATTACTGAACATCTGAATTATCTCAACACTAGATTTAATTTTAAGATTTCGATATAGACTATTTCCCTGTTTGGTGCCCAATGAATCTAACTTTTTCAAGAATTTATTTATCCTTTATCTATTTTGGGACAAGTCACTTTTTTTTTCTTTCTTGTGTGACAGATCAGATGTATATAAAGATTGGAGGGCATTCTTGCATGATGTTTTGTAGGAGGGCTAGTCTCATCTTATGTATCTTCTCTCTATTTCTAATAAATTATTTTTTGTTGATTTAGAATAAGCATAAATATACATGAATAATTCTCAATTATGTACAAGATTATATTACTTTTATGTGTTCCATTTAAAATATTAGAGTCATTTACAATCTGTTGCTTCTGAAAATTTCATACTAAACACGATCGCTTTTATTATAGTAATTGAAATTTGGCCAATTGAGATCCTGGATAATTATTCCTTGAATATGTTTGTCCGTGTTTTCCTTGTTGAAGGCACCCTAATATCAGTAGTCAAAGTGGAGCTATATGCCTAGATATCCTGAAGCACCAATGGAGCCCAACACTCACCATTAAGACAACTCTCCTTTTAATACAAGCATTTCTTTCTTTTCCTGAACCTGATAATCCACGAGATGCTGTGGTAGCTCAATAGGTGTAGTTTGACTCTTACTAGTCACTCCATAATATTCTACTTTTATAGTCAATTCATGTAAAATTTGGAAAGTAATCAGTATAATGTGGTATCCATTTTGTAATGAAATGATTATCGAAAGAGCTAGTATTCTTTGTTTTAGCTAGCATTTGTTTTTTGTCGTTTTAGTATCAAAAGGTGATTACAGGGCTGTAAAGGAAATCACATACTTTGTGTTGAAGGTATATTTTAATGTTTTTCAGTAGGGTCGGAGATTATGATGCACATCGATATATAAAGATTTCTTAGTTAGTCATTTTTTTCCTAATTGGTGTCTAGGTTCTTTGTGTGGCCAAAAAAAGAGAAAGAATAGGTGATTGTGATGCTTAGTGCTATAGCCTGATGTAGTTATTTCTTACTTGACTGAGCCGAGAATGAGTATGCTTTGATCCGTTATTATATAGCATATAAAAATCAAAAGCATGAAGGCAAATTGTTAAAACAGTTATACTGGTGCTTGGAAAGATTGCGTAACTAGCCAAAATGGTTTATTATCTGATTAGTCTACAAGTTATTAGAAAATTTACCAAATATTATATGTTTTTTTTCTTTTTTTTATTTGTTGTCCATTTTGTCTTTATTTTTTTTTTTTGCAAAATGTTATATCTAATGCTGACATTCTGTGCAAAAACTTAAATATTTTTTTGACTGGTCATATCAACTTATATATGTTAACTCTTTCATAAGTTTTGGTTATGTCTGGTCTAAGGTTATCCTGTATTCTTTGAAAAAGAAGAACAAGGCATATAAGCTTAGATGTGGATTTGTGCTTGTACATTTTATCTCCTACTGTGCTGGATGGATTTTGATCACAACAAGAAAGGGTTCTTATGAAACTCTATTGTAGGTTTGGTTGTGGTACAACAAATGGCATTAGTGGATGCTCAAAACACTCATGACACCTGTTTCAGCTCAACTTGAATGTTCTTCCTTTACAAAATTTGTCTTCTATATGGACTTAAACTTTCTGTAATATGTTAGATGTTAAGTATTTAGATGGTGTATTGTGATGTGAATAACATTAAATGATATATATAATTTTTTAATGTTTTATTTTATATTGTATTTGTTTGTTCAATTAAATTTTTTTTAAATATAAAAAGGCTATAGCGAAATTATGTGCCTCTGGTGATCTATTTACTTCATTTTCCTGACTTGCTATTATTTTTAAATATATGCAGGAAGATTGCTTCTACGACCTGCCTTACAATAATGAGTATCAAATTTCCGTGCTACGTTTACGGAAGACAAGGGACGAAATTATGAAGTGTACTCTCTCTATATATGTAGATATATACTTTGATTGAAGAACTGTGGTAGCTTTAGATGGTTAATTATAAAGATAATAAATGATTATGTAGTGGATGATTTTATTAAGTTAATAATATTTTAGTTTTTTGTATTTTTGCCATTATTTGCTATGGGGACATTGAGCAAGCCAGGTACACAAAAAGAATGTCAAATTTTGATTTGGCAACAATATAATTCGTTACCAAAGCATTGAACAAGTTTTAATATAGCAACATTTTTTTATACATTTAGCAACAAATTTTCGTTGCTAATGGCATTAAAAATATAATATTTGGCAACGAAAAATTAACCTAATAACAACGAAGATGATATTGTTGCTAATATTAAAATAAAAGGCAACATTTTTTATCTTTGCAAATCATATCAACTTTCGTTGCACATATAAAGAAAGGGCAACATATAATGTCGTTGCTAATTAACGACTTTTGTTGTTATTGAAAAATAATCAGCAACAAACATTTTCGTTGCTGATTCAGCATAATGTCGTTGCCAAATAATATAATCAGCAACGAAAATCGTTGCTAAAAAGTTTACATTCCGCAACGAAAGCAAGCATAGGCAACAATTTTCATAATTTATTGCAACGAAAAATGTCGTTGCAAAATGGTGTCGATTGCAACGAAAATGCATGGTTGTTGCAAAAAAAAAAAAAGAGTTCATTTCGTTGCCAATTAGCAGGCTTTTGCAACAAAATGGGGTTTTTAGCAACAAAAATTTAATTATTCTGCAACAATACATTTTGTTGCTAAAGGATCGATGTATCTGTACGAAAGCCAAATTTCGTTGCAAAATGTTTTACTTTTGGCAACGAAAAAAATACGTTCATTGCGGAATAATTAGCAACGCTCATTGCGCAACGAAAGACGCAACGACAGTAAAGTCGTTGCCATAAACCTTTAGCAACGAAATTTGGCACCCTTAACAACGAAAATCGGTTGTTGCTGAAATCCCATTTTTTTGTAGTGGTAAATCAAACTAGAAAGTACCCTGTAGACACTGTCTGGGTTTCTGGGTTACCCAGAAAACCCAGAATGTTTCTGACAGTAACATTGAAGGCTCAGATCTCTTTGTTGTGATGTTGGTTGAGCGAGATGAAAATTGATAACTGTAGTAGTACATATCATCTACAAAGTCAGTGTCTTAGATAGCCCAAAACATGCTCGAGCTGAGAATCATAGCCGGTCAAACGAGAAACCTGGAGAATCGGCCTGTCAGTGTTCTTGAGGTTCAAGAACACCAACAGCAACGGATTTGTCGCCTAAAGCCTCTATAGTGACAATTTATTTAGAAAATGATTTATTTTATTTAATAAATCGAATTAAAAGATTTTTAATTATTAAAAATACTAAATAAATTCTAAAAAATTATTTTAAAGTCTAAAAAATAGTTTTTAATTATTTAGAGTATATTTCATAAATATTTAATATTTTTGGAATATAAATGTTATTTAATTTATTTAATTATAATATTAAATAAATGATTTAAAAATGATTTTAAAACATGAAAAATCATGAAAAATAATATTATGGTATAATAAAATATTTTAAGTTATTTTTAGTGACTTTTAATATTTTAGGATGAATTTCATTAAGTAATTAATATTAATGATAATTAGTTTATTAAATAAATATATTAAATAAATTATGGAAAAATAGAATAAATGATTTATAAATCATATAAAAATGATTTAAGTGTTAGAAAAATATTTCAAGTTATAACATATAACTTTTGATATTTTGTCATAAAAATATTAATATTTTAATATTAAAAGTAATTATCGAATAATAAATTTAATTGTTTAAAGATCATATAAAGGTTATTTTAAAGTATTAAAAATACTTTGATATATTATAAATATATTATAATATTATGACATGTATTTCATTAATATTTGATAATAAATAAATATTAATGATAAAGGAAATTTGTGATATTTAATTCATTTAAATACAATTCTAATGATTGAAAATACATGATAAATGATATTAATTATCTAAAAATTATTTCAAGTCTATAAAAATTATTTTGACTGATAATAAAGTTATCTTAGATAATTGTTAACTGCTAAGTTAGAGTTTAATTGAACTTAAACTCAAAATTTTGTCTGACTAGACCGTCGGAATGTTAGAATTGTGTCGAGTTCAACTCAGACTGCAATAGTTTGACTTGATACCGAGTCATATGTGTGTTGTAGACTGATTGTGTTATGTGTTATGTGTTTAGGTTATTCTGTGTGTGTATATATATAATAATATTATATTATGATGATATTATTCTAATATTGGAGGTCTATATTACTAATATTAGGTCTTTGGATAAAGCGATATAAATTACGTAGTGGTAATCAACGGTTCAGGTAAGTTTGTTTTACTTAACTCTACTAAGAGTTGTTTCATTCGGATATACTTATGGTTAATCATTGCTGATTGTCATTTATAATTGTACTCTGTACATATTGCAAGTATAAGTCAGGTATGAAAGGTTGATCACCTTTATTACCAGTTGGTTCAGATATATTTATTCATGTATAATACTTATTCAGTCATAAATTTGTTCCTGCTAGTTCATAATTATATTATTGAATTATAGCCAACTTATTATTTAGACTCTTTCAATCATGATATATCGTTATATTATTGAATTTAAACTTGCTGGGCAATCCTTATGCTCACCCTTGCTATATCATGATAAAATATTGCAGATTAAGACGAACACGTCGGATACAAGGAAAGGTCAAAGATGGTTCTAACTTAAGTTAATGTGTGCAATTAGATTTGTAATAGTTGTATAATAATAATGTTATGTGTTAAATAAGTTATGAATTGTGTATTAAGTTAAGGTTACTCGACCTTGGGGAAAAGTGTGTAAGTTTAATGTATAAATAATTTATGTTTATATCTTCCGCAAATAGTTGTATAGTGATAGAATGATCGAACCAGATCCGCGGTGATTCGGGACCTCAGATTCGGGGCCGTCACAGTTGGTATCAAAGCTGTAGGTTATGAACCTTAGGTAGGAATACCTGAGACTAATAACCGCAGTGATTAGGATAAGTACTAACTCAAATAGAGTTAGTCGATCGGTAAGATTCAAAGACGAATCTCAGCGAGTTATAAGATATAGAGTTTCCTAACTCTGATAATAAAGTTGAACAGTAGTGAGAAATAGATAGAGTCTAAAAGACTAAAAGTGCAGTGATAGAAGATCGTAAAACAAAACGATCAAGACATAGAAATAAATCGTAATATATGCGATAAGATCACCCCGTGATCTGATAAGGTGATAGCAGGGGAGAAGAATCAATCTAATGATTGAACAGTTTGCAGCAAGATTGCTGTGTGGCAGTTGTACTATGAAATTGTACTATGAAAACTCATGAAAGAGTTATGGATTATGAATACAGATTAAATGAAATTCGTATTAAGAAGGGTGTTAGTGGTAGGTGGGGATTCAATTGAGGACTCGTGTCAGCAGTTGAGTTGTATGATTCTTCGTATGGGAGCTGAATTGTACATGGTGTAAAAACCACTTAGTTTCTGGCAATGATAATCATTGAAATATTTATGTCACGCTATTTGCTATATACGTGTTAAGAGGGTGATTCCTTTCTCATGTGTATAACAGATAGATAGGTCATAGGTAGAGGATATAAGGTTAAGTATGTGTTCTTAAAACTCATACTTATGTGACATACTTGACTCATAGTTATATGAAATGTTTATGAACTCCTCAGCGAACGGACGCCAAAGGTCAGACTAGGATAAGTTCTTAAACTCATATGATTGTGGCAATTTATGGACTCATAAGTGTGGTTTTACGAACTGGGTATAGTTGTGTAAACGGAATATCGAGGATAATAGGAACAGATAGATGGTTAGGCAAATAATTATTAGTGGAGACATAAGTTTTTCGAAACTCCTAGCTATGCTAGACTTCGAAATGTTGACATCAAGCAAAATACGCACTATGTGCTTTTCAAAAAAAAATGTAGACTCGTAATCATTTTTGAAACGGTTTAAAGTATAGTCTATGCTACTTATTTCAGCTAGACGCAAACGATTTGAAATATCAAAATAAATTTTATTTATCACTCATGTACCATGTAACATGGTGCAGAGATGATAAAAGTTGATGGAGTTGTAAATACAGGAATATTTAGTGTGAATTCGATCTGAAAATCATTGTTCCACTATTGTATGATGTGTTATGACAAAGTCATATAATGACGACATCCTCAAACGGACTGTTAATACAGTACGACATCATGACGTCATTCTCAAAAATATTTTCAATAAAATTTAATTTGCCAACGGGGTTTGGTTACACTTAAATAATTCGATTGAATTGAATTATTGATATAAGTCTATGCTATTCGATTCAGCTAGACAAACATTTATGAAAACTCTAAGTGTTCATTGAAAGAAATTTCCCGAACCAAATTATTTTGGTACGGAATCCAATAAGACTAAGGTAGAATTTTGTGCCTATGGCAGTGAAGAGAAACATATAAAATTAGTACTCTGCTAGTACAGGGCATATCGGCCTAATCACCCTTTGTGTCTGTAAGTTATGATAGTTTGCGGATGAACTTCCATAAAACCTTTGCGAAAATGACAGACAAATAGTCTATATGACTCCTCAGCATAATTTGAAAATTTTTACTCTGATGAGAGGTGTATTGGGTAGCATGTGATGATATGTGTGAATGGTGTAAGCAATATGGTGTAAGGTGTAAGGTAAATTTTGGGGACGAAATTTTTAGAAGAAGGGGTGAATGTGACAACCCGAGAATTTTGAATATTTTTAAAATTTTTATTAATTGATTTAAGGTGAAATTAGAACCTAGACAGAAAATTAGTTTATGCGTTTAATATTTTTAAGAATGAATTTTGGGATTTCAAAATTCTGTGAAGGATTTAAGTGAATAATTCAGGATTAAGGAAATACGTGAAAATATTCTATGTATATGGTTGTATATGTGTACAGTATGTGGTTAAGGGTCAAGGGTTGGCCTGATAAATGATATTTGTAACAAACCCTAATTATATATTAAGAATGTCAACGTTCGGTTAGAAAATCCTAGCGAATTATAAGAAACCCTAAAACCGATTCTAGAAACCCTAATTTTAGTTTCAAGAATTTGAAACCCTAATTTGATGTATGAAACCCTAATCTGGGAACTTAACGGAGAATTATATTGCTTAAGTAATAATAATTATCATATTAATTAGGGTAACGCTTAATTATTTATTAAACCCTAATTTCAAATTTATTAAACCTTAATTTATGGATTAAAACCCTAATTTTATAATTAGGGAAAACGAAAGTGTTGATTTAATAATTTTAATGTTAATTAGGAAATATTAATCCTAATTTTCAAGTATGAGAAATTAAAAAACCCTAATTACGAAATCTAATTTATAAATTAGAAATATTATTTTTCTAATTAAAACCCTAATTCTGGGTTAAAAACCCTAATGACCAATTACGACCCTAATTGCTAAATTAGCGATTTTAATTAGAAAATATTAATCCTAATTAGCAAGATTTAATTTGTGATTACGAAATTTTAATATAATTAGTAAATCCTAATTATAATATAGAAATATTAATTTTCTATTTTTAAAACCTAAATTAAAAATTTTAGCAAATTAAATTTATAAACCCTAAGGGTTTCAAACCCTAAACCCTAAGGGTTGGATCAAAAGACAAGAATGCCATTAAAATTATTTTACAAATGACATTAATGCCCTTTTTGGATTTTTAATTAGGTAACTTGCAATTTTGGCCAAGACCTTTAGTTGGTAAACCACTAACTTGACATTGTGACTCATAATAATCCAGCAAATCAGTCCCCAAATCAGCAGCCCTATACATTGCATCTACATATAAGAGATTGAGGAGAGAGAAAGTCACAAAACTGCTCATTTTCTATCTTGCTCTCACCAACTCTCTCTCACACAAAGACCTCCGAATCTCTTATGTAAATCAGTAACTAGATCACATCTTAGAACACTTATATCAGTTGCGGAGATCAAAGATTTGAACTTGAAGGTATAAACCCTAATTTATATTTTGATCTTGTATGCTAAGAGAAAAGTTGTGTTTATGTGTTTAAATGTTTGCTATATGATGTTTTATGATGATCTATCATGGATCCATAGCATCAAAGTGGGTAAAAATAGTATTTTTCAAAATCTGTCCAAGAACACAAAAGGTGGTCTGACAACCAAATGTAAGTGGCCTTAGATTCGTTTCTATTTTTGCGTTTTGTTGTTTTAAGGTTGGAATCTGTAGCTTGTAATATGGTAGTAGATCTGCAAGTAAAATAGCAGTCATTTGATGTCTAGATTGTGAGTTATTCATGGTCAAAATCCGTTAACCGACGTTGACTAGGTGAAATCTGGGTAACCCAGAAAGCCATGAACAGCGTCTGACATGATTTTGTAACGCCCAGATCTGACAGTTCTTATGTGTTTTGGTTGATGTTGTTGTAACAAACTTGTAGCTTGTAAGATATACTCGTGATCCATGTCTTTAGATCGTGTAAACCGTTAATATATTGAACATAGAAGCTGGTCAAAGTTGGCCACTCGAACTGAGTTTGCATTTATGAAAAACCTAGAAAGAGTATGAACTATTATTCTGACAAGGTTTGACAGAGCCATAATTTTTGATTCTATTGTTTTTGGACTGCTCAGTTGCTATATTAATTTTCCTTGACATACCTATATGAACCATTATATGTAAAGCCCCCAAATTCGGGTACTTGAAACCCAAACTCGGTGTTTCACGATATCATTTCTATGAGCGGAATAATACTACTAATAATAATAATAATATAAAGATTAACTTAATTTACATATTCATCAGAGTCTGAATCCCAAGTACGTAACCTTTAAACATTCATTACAACCCATGATAGATAATATATATCATATTTGTCTTAATAATATCAAACTAATACATAAACTACCACAAATCTTATTTGGTTAGCTTTCCTTTCCCTTTGTTTCTGCATGAGCTTTCTGGTTCTTCACACTTAGCTGAAAACATTTAAATTAAGCAAGGATGAGCATTTTAGTGCCCAACAAGTAATAGCAATTATATATATATATATATATATATATATATATATATATATATATATATATATATATATATATAAGCTGAAAGAATTTAAATATTTTCTTTATACTACTCTTCTACAACGATTTCAATAGTTGTGAAGTAATCTGTACTGATGATAATACTATATCAATTCTATGCCAATTTTTTTTGAAACTATTACTGACTATAAATAAGGTTAATGTGACATACTATGAACATTGTTTTCATTTTCGAGTAGGTTAAACAGAAATTCATCTACAAACCGTCGTAACTTACGGGCACGGGGGGTGATCAGCCCGTTATGCCCTGCATTAATCAATACTACATGTAAGAACGAGGGTATCGTTCACTCTGTCCGCCTTGGGCGCATAAAAGTTTTTCCGTGTAGGGATGTTCATACTTGTCTGGGTTCCAAATTAAAGGTTTTATCTTGTTCAACAATAATCTATAATGCAACATATATATATATATATATATATATATATATATATATATATATATATATATGCGGGTAATTGACAATGTATCAATATGTGATTAAATACAATGATTATCCAAGTGGGGACACTTGTATAACCATTTATAGAAATTAACGAACAGAATATAAATCTAAATTATCATATACTAACATGTTGATAATCAATGAGCGTATATAATATAAAGTTAATAATCTGTACATTAATAATATAATTTCATAAATATTCTTACTCATGTCCATTGCATAAAGAAAATACAAAGGTTAGATACTTGTCTGATGCGCTGCTTACAGTCCACAACTTAGTTTTATCATTTATATCACGATTTATCATTAATCAGATCATTCGTTCAATTAGAACAATATACAATAGCACATAGTACTACATTTCGCAGTCATCACATAACCTAATCACATTATTACCCATGTTTAACAACCATTGAATCACAAATAATCACATATCTAATCAAATTATCTAAGTCCAGATCAATTTCTGAAATATATCGGTGTACCGACGGCTTTATCGGGTAATTATCGAGTCCAAGACTGTCCTGTAACTTAGTATCAGTCATATTATTTTTAAATGACTTATAACAATTTTAAAACATTTATTATAATTTATCATGAATTTTCAAATATCGGAATCATTATTAAATAATTTAAATATTAAATAATTTTATTATTATTAATATTTAATTAATATTAAACTATTAATGAAATCATTTCCAAACTATTAAAGTTATTTATAATAACTTAGAATATTTTTAAAGTATTAATATTACCCTTAAATGATTTTTAAAACATTTAAAATCATTCTTAAATAATTACCATTAATATTAAAGTATTAATGTTTTATTTATCCAAATATTAAAAGTCATTAAGTATAACTTAAAATATTTTTAATTCATTTATATCATTTTTAAAAGATTTTTAAATTAATAAAACCATTTTTAAACTATTTATTTAATATAATTTTTAAATAAATTTAATATCATTAATAATAAATTAATAATTATTAATATTAAATTATTAATGAAATTATTCTTTAAATATTAAAAGTTATGTTTTATAACTTAAAATATCTTTAAACACTTTATTTTTATTTAAAATGATTATTATAATATTAAAATCATTTTTAAACTAAATTATTTAATATAATTATTAAATAACTTTAATATCATTAATAATAATTAATTAATAAAATTTATCTTTAAATATTGAAAGTTATATTTTATAACTTAAAATATTTTTAAATACCTTATTCTTATTTAAAATGACTTTTAATATAATAAAATTATTTTTAATTAATTTATTTAGTAATTAACTTAATGATCATTACTAGTAAATAATTAATGAAATTTGCTCTAAAATATTAAAAGTTATATTTTATAACTTAAAATATTTCTAAATAACTTATTATCATTTAAAATGATTTTTAATATAATAAAATCATTTTTTAATTAATTTATTTAATACATTTAATAAATAAATTAATTATCAATAATATTTTAATAAATACTAATATTTATGAAAAAAATTCAAATTATTAATATTTAATTTTTATAACTTAAAATAATTTTTAAAATAATTTTTGTAATTTTTAGAAATTAATTACTATTTTTAAATGCTTTTTTGAAATTAAAATAAATATAATTATTAAATCTGTCGCTATAGCCTTTAGCGACAGAAAGTGTCACCGTAAGTGTTCTTGAGGCCTCAAGAACATTCATAGCAGTTAACAAGTGAGCATGTTTGACCACGTGTAGATCTTAGCTCGTTAAGTTTCTGGGAATTCTGCTCGTACTACCTTGTAGTACGAGTAACATACTACAAGCTCCAACAACCAACATGATCGCAAAGCAACTAACAAAGGAGATCTAATCGTCCAAAGTGGCTGTCAGAGCTGTTCTTCATTTCTGGGTTACCCAGAAATGAAGAACAGTTCGTGAGGCCTACTTTGGGCTTCCACAACTTGCTTTTGGTGTTACGTTTTTGTGATCTAAAAGTTCCAGGTTGTAGCTATCATGCAAGAGAGTAGATCTATTACATAACATACAAATAACATCATCAACATAACGAGATATTGTCTGGTCAAACGATGTCAGAAACCACGCTCATGAACTTTCTGGGTTACCCAGAAAGTTCATCCGTGGACTTTCTGCCTGGTTTGACCATCCCCCAAATCTAGTATTTTGTGATATAAGCTATCTAAAAGCATCAAGATGTATTATAACTACTATACTATAACTTGAATACAATACAAAACACAAATCAACAACAACTTGTAAGATTAGAGGCGATAAAGATCTTGTCAGAACATTTCTGGGCAAGATCTGGGCTGCCCAGATTTCTTCCGGTCAATGCCAGTCAACGGTATTTGACCGTTAATAACTTCCATTCTAGACATCAAATGACCCTGATTAATTTTGAAGATCAAAGACCACATTACAAGCTACACATAACAACTTAAAAACAACAAAAACCATAATCAAGCAAAGATCTGTGGTCACTGACATTCGTTGTCAGACCAACAATTTGAACTTTTTCAGATTTGGTAGATCTTCAAATTCGAGCCTCTAGATATTATGGATCTAACATCCATCAATCCAGATCATCATTAGACACCTTATATAACATGTTTAACACAAAAAAACAACATCAAACCTCAGATCGATGGTCAGATTGTAAGGCTAGGGTTTATACCTTCTTTGATCGATTTTGATTTCTGGCTTCTGATTTGGTTATGGGTGATCGCGGGGCTTGATTTGTGACTGATATATCTTATGATTTTCGGAGCTTTAGGTGAGAGAGAAAGTTGTTAAGAGCTTAGAGTGTAAAATGAGCAAATGAGTACATTTTCTCTCTCTCAATTCTTTTATAACTCTTAGATGCAATGAATCTAACTTGCAAGGTGTCAAAAGAGATAAGCTTGGATGATATATAGAGTATGTGCTATAATCTAGAGTGATGACTTGCATGATATGGATAAGATTTGCAAAAAAAACCTATCCAAAAAGGGTATTTTAGTAAACTAACAAAACATTTTAAGGGTATTCTTGTCCATGACATTTGAATCTAGGTTTTAATCAATAGATTTTAAACCTTAAGGTTTTCCAAATAATTTCTAGGGTTTGAAAAATTAAAATTAAAGTTCAATAAAATTTTAATTTGACCACACTAATTAAAATTAGGGGTTTTAATAGAAAATTAGGGTTTTAAAAATACTTAGGGTTTCTTGATCAAATTAGGGTTCCTTAATATTATTAGGATTTTCTAATTAACATTATAATTTACTAAAATAACAATTAAGATCACCATTTTAGCGATTTAGGTTTACTACTAGTAATTAGGTTTTATAATTATTAATTAGGGTTACCTAATATAGAAATTAGGATTCTAAAATATTAATTTAGGATTTTCACTTAAGAAATTAGGGTTTCTAATTTCACGATTAGGGTTTCCCTAATTAGTGTTAATCTTAATAATAATTGTCATAAATCACGATTCACAGTTACCAAATTAAATAGCTTTGAACTCGTATTCGAGTTTTAAATTAGACTTTCACAGTAAAACTAGGATTTATCGTATAACACCATAATTGACCAACCATTATCGTTCCACGTATACAGTACATATCTATAGCACTGAAAAATTAAAATATAATTAATATTATATTATTATTCTTATTCCTCGATAAAAATCTAAAATTAGGGTTTGGATTCCATATCTGATTTATTCTTCATATTTAACCTTAATAATTAAGGTAAAATAATTAACTTAATAATCTGTATAAAAATTTATATAATAAAATAATTATTATAGTTATTCTAAAAATTACTCCATATATTATTTAAATAATATATGATTATATTTTCATGGAAAATAATTAATAAAAATATTTCTACTTTAAAATTAATTATTAGAAGAATAAACTTTATAATAATCAATAATTCTAAAATAAATTTATTTGTAACCATTTATGTAATAAATATATTTTTATTTACCACATAAATACATTACACAATATCTTGTACAAATCCTCATCCTTAAAATATATATAAAAAAATTTATACGCAAAATTTCTTATTTATTTATATAGAAAATATCGGGTTGTTACATTATATGACATGGATCGTGACTGGAACCTAGAGTAAATCGAACTAGAAAGTATCATGTAGACACTGTCTGGGTTTTTGGGTTACCCAGAAAACCCAGAATCTTTCTGACAGTAACATTGAAGGCCCAGATCTCTTTGTTGTGATGTTGGTTGAGCGAGATGAAAATTGATAACTGTAGTAGTACATATCATCTACAAAGTCAGTGTCTTAGATAGCCCAAAACATGCTCGAGCTGAGAATCATAGCCGGTCAAACGAGCAACCTGGAGAACCGGCATGTCAGTGTTCTTGAGGCTCAAAAACACCAACATCGACGGATTTGTCGCCTAAAGCCTCTATAGCGACAGTTTATTTAGAAAATGATTTACTTTATTTAATAAATCAAATTAAAAGATTTTTAATTATTAAAAATACTAAAAAAATTCTGAAAAAATATTTTAAAAACTAAAAAATAGTTTTTAATTATTTAGAGTATATTTCATAAATATTTAATATTTTTGGAATATAAATGGTATTTAATTTATTTAATTATAATATTAAATAAATGATTTAAAAATGATTTTAATACATGAAAAATCATGAAAAATAATATTATGGTATAATAAAATATTTTAAGTTATTTTTAGTGACTTTTAATATTTTAGGATGAATTTCATTAATTAATTAATATTAATGATAATTAGTTTATTTAATAAATATATTAAATAAATTATGGAAAAATAGAATAAATGATTTATAAATCATATAAAAATGATTTAAGTGTTAGAAAAATATTTTAAGTTATAACATATAACTTTTGATATTTTGTCATGAAAAAATTAATATTTTAATATTAAAAGCAATTATCGGATAATAAATTTAATTGTTTAAAGATCATATAAAGGTGATTTTAAAGTATTAAAAATACTTTGATATATTATAAATATATTATAATATTATGATATGTATTTCATTAATATTTGATAATAAATAAATATTAATTATAAAGGAAATTTTTGGTATTTAATTCATTTAAATACAATTCTAATGATTGAAAATACATGATAAATGATATTAATTATCTGAAAATTATTTCAAGTCTATAAAAATTATTTTGACTGATAATAAAGTTATCTTAGATAATTATTAACTGCTAAGTCAGAGTTTAATTGAACTTAAACTCGAAATTTTATCTGACTAGACCGTCGGGATGCTAGAATTGCGTCGGGTTCAACTCAGACTGTAATAGTTTGACTTGATGCAACGACCCCAAAATCTATACAATTTAAATCCCGACTTCGGTCGTTAACCATACATTCAATCTCTAAATAATACATCATTATCCGATGTTAAACTTAATAAAATTACGGAATTTTAAAACTTTTATACATTTCCTTCTTTCTTGCCCTGAATCGTAACCATTACATTACATCTCTTTGATTCAATCTTATATCATGAATCGTTATAACAAAATGACTATACAAAGTCTTATATCATAACTAAATATCCATATACATTGGATAGCTCAACTTACATTTCAACAACATGTTACATTCAAAATATGAAATATATTTCTCATAAAACATAAGTAATCTTCGTGAATATAGATCTCTATAACTCACATAGCACGTATCTTTACCTTAAAATCTTGACCTGCAAAAGTGGTTATTTGCAAGAGTGAGCTCGACAGCCCAGGTCTAACAGTTTTCATGCATCACATATCACATAATAACATGCTCGACATACATCTTATTAAAGTAACATGACATACATGCTTTTAATTCACATAATAAATATAAAGATTGAGTTCCTTACTCAATCATCATTACTTAGCCAAAACAATACAGTCATATATTGACTTTAACATTTCATAATTTCAACATGCATAACATATCATGCAATTTAAAACAGTTCATCAAGTCCACGTAGAAAATAGGAACCGAAAGACTTGCCTTGATCGTTGTTTACCAATAATAGCTTAACAGCTTACAGTTATCTGCACTTCACGTGCCCTACACAATTATATAATCATACACATCAACTATTAGTCACATAACAACACATAGCAATTGTAATGTAAACTCTACTCCACATCTCATAATCTTTCCTATTAATAAATACACAATGGTCAATTAGATTGTGTTAACTTTTCGACTTATGACTCACTATATTTCTTCTTAGTCAAACTCGAAGTTCAAGTGCTTAAGTCTTGCTAGGACTACTTATTGGTTTTATATTAAACCCATTCCATAACTTATAATATCCATTTCAATGGAATTGAAATACTTTTTAAGTTCATTAACACTTGGCACGGCGTTTCGACGTTCAATCGTCACACGCCCGATTTGCCTCTCTTGTGTATGCTTACTATGCTTCTATAACTTATCTAATACATTATTTATTAATGTTAAGCATCATTATATTTACTAAAATTCATGTTTTATAACTTAGGACATTATCTTTTACAGTCTGGAGCACTACACATGCATATGTGCATGCCCGACACCCACCGATTACCTCCGAAAACACAACAATCCTAAAGATGACCATTTTGACCTATCCTAATGACCTCAAATTGAAAAACGTAAAGAACGAAAGTTGTAGGTATACTCGTCCTCGTTTCGGATCATCTTGAATCACCTCAATCGGAGTTCGTATGAGAAAGTTATGGCCATTTTACTACAGGAGGTCAAAACTGTCTAAGTCAGACTTCTGTCCCCGCGCTGGGGCGCGAGGACTAAGCCAACTAGTGGCACTGGGGCGCGAGATTGGCACTGGGGCGCGAATTTCAGCGCTGGGGCGCCAACTTCTGGCGCTGGGGCGCGAATTTTGGCGCCGGGGCGCGATTTTTGGCGCTGGGGCTCAAATTTTGGCGCTGGGGCGCCGAAACTTGCAGAACTCAACCACGAAGAACAGAACAAAGCTACTGTCTTTATTTTTAACAGCAATTAACCCCAATTAACATGATCACACTTCAATTTTATATTTAGCGTACAATTGTATCTATAACCTTTGATTTTGTACAACTCAAGTTCTTACACGTTTTCACTGTAAAACCAATTCTTTTCTCTCTGTGAATGCTAGCATACTTCTCATATATACATACATGTGCTAATATAACAATTACAGTTACAAATACACATAATATCATACATAATTATAAAAACATGATTTTCATACAATTTTTGTAAAACTTTATAACATACACAGTGATATTCAATAAAATTATACCGTAATATGTTTTAAGTTTTATATAACATACCTTCACTTGCTTTTAGAAAAACCATTCACTGAGAATCGCTACTCTGAACTAACTTTTGAAATCTCAGTCCTTTGTCAAATGCTCTCTCTGAAATTTCTCAGACTCTTTTCTTTCCTTAAACACTTCCCTTTTTCCTTTCTCAGACTTAACCAAATACAATATACGTAACACAACATAAAACTAATGTAGACGTTTTTTTTAAAAAAAACTGACATTATAATAATTGACCCTAATCAATTATCAGTTATAAAATTATTATATATATTATTTATATTTTATTTATTTAATTTATATTTAATAAATCAAATTTAAAAATCCAAAAGCCATAAGGCTCCGTTTGGCAAAACTCTTTAAAATTAAAGACTTAATATATTTAAGCCTTGTTTGGCAAAATAAATTAAAACTACTTTAACTTATTTTATTAACCACTTATAATATAGTTATTTGTCACACTTCTAATTAATTAAGTTTTCATACTTAATTTAATTAATTCTAATAACAATTCATTGCATAATATAATAATTTATTTAATCATTATAAATTCTCTAACTTAATTATTAAATTAAATTAGATTACTATTTCAAAATAATTACTTTCCTTAACTCATTAATTATTTATTAAACAAATAAATAATCAAATCACATCAAATCAATTAAACAAATACTTATTCAACGATAAACACAACCATTAAATATTTATATAATTCAATAAATATTTAAATATTATAATAAAAATCTGGATTGTTACATCATTCCCTCCTAACAAGGATTCTGTCCTCAGAATCACAACTCAAGCCACTCATTCGTTATAATCTTCCCTACTTACAAAGATTCTGTCCCCAGAATCGAAGACACAAATTACGCAAATGACTCAGAGAAATATTTCATCATTTTATCTAAATATAGATTTTATATTTCCTACTACATTCATTACCTAACAAATTTTAGGTTTCATTTCATAACTTTCATTTGAACTCAATTATATTTTGAGTATTATATATCTTTTGACCCATTCATTTCCTTTTCTAAGGATCGTTATTATCAATACTCGGGATATTACATTCACCATTTCTTCTAAGAATTTCGTCCTCGAATTTTATTTATTAATTTTTATTCATTCATTCTATCAAAGTAGATTTTTTTTTACGTCACTACTTCATTCATTCATTGGTTTCTATAACCACTTTCTTTCCACAAAGATCATTCTACAATTATTAACTTTTCTATTAAAAGTTTAACATTATTCTTTGATAACTCATCTATTTCTCACTTCAAAATCTCTTTTCTCACTTATTCAACATATTCATCATTCAGTGTCGTATTCTACGACTCACTTCTTTCTAAGGAATATCATCCTTACCACATTCACCTTTTAGAATACCAAGAATCTTCCACAATTGCTCAATAATTGGGAAGCGATATGAATAACAGGAATTTAAAAGATTCCAAATCATGCTGAGAGTCATAAGACCACGAACTATGTCCACAGTTGCAAGTAATCTTTCAACTTCAACTTTAACAGTCATAAGACTATAAGGACCCCCGTACTTAGGGTGTTAAGCCCTTCGTACGATATAGTGTGCACAAACATTTAAACGCTATGCATATGTCCATAGTTATAAGTAATCTTTCAACTTAAACTTTAACAGTCATAAGACTATAGGGACTCCTCGTACTTAGGGTGATCAGCCCTTCGTACAATGTATTGTGAACAAACATCTCAACACCTCGACGTAATCCCCTATAAAAGGGTTGTTCATCTCAGCTTTTCAACATCTGAATCCGCACCAAAATAATTTGGTTTGGCATAACCTCTCAAGAAACTCTTGAATTTCATGAACATCTTTCAATATTTGTCTAGCTGAATCAAATAGCATAGACCTCTACAATAACTCGGACATTAACCGAAATATACATATACATACATACATATGTATTCTCATATCTTAAAGAAATCTCAAAAATCTTTTTATGACGTCATGATACTGCACTGTATTTACAATCCGTTGAGGATTCCGTCATTTGGTGACTTTATCATACTACATCATACCATAGTGGGCTGACGATCCTTAGATCACATCCAACACTAGGTAATACTGCATTGATGACTCCATCATTTTTATCATCTTTGCACCAGGTTACATGATGCATTAATGATATAAAATACATTTTGATATATTGCAAATCATTTTTATCTAGCCGAAGTAATTAGCATAGACATACGAATAATAGTATTTGTTGTTAAAACGCATTGGTTCCATCATTTGATCCAATGTTTTTCAAGAAAATAAAAGTGTAAACATCAGCACGAAGTCAATAAATTTCGAAAGTCTAGCATAGCTAGTAGATTTAGAATACCTATGCTTCCACCATCAACTCCACTTTCTATAATGA
Organism: Panax notoginseng; assembly: GCA_016801055.1. Classification (NCBI taxonomy): domain Eukaryota; kingdom Viridiplantae; phylum Streptophyta; class Magnoliopsida; order Apiales; family Araliaceae; genus Panax; species Panax notoginseng. The sequence continues at coordinate 147,107,798 of CM029018.1, read as the reverse complement.
TTCATTGCTTAATAGGTCTATCTATTCATATCATCCTCAATACTCCATTCACACTTAATTATACCCCAGTTCGTCAAACTTACCACACGTTATGAGTTTAGGAACTTGCCACAATCATATGAGTTTAAGAACTTATCCTAGTCAGACCATAGGCGTCCATTCGCAGAGGGGTTCAAAAATATACCATATAATTATGAGTCACGAACCTACCATAAGTATGAGTTTTAAGAACTCACACTTAATCTTATAATATTCTCTAACTATACTCTACCTATCTGTTATACACATGAGAAAAGAATCACCTTCTCAACAGGCATATAGCAAATAGCGCGACACAAACATTCCAATGATTATCAATGTGATAAACTGAGCGCAAGCACAAAATCCTCGCCCATACAAAGATTTGTACAACTCAGCCATCACATGAGTTCTCAATTGAAATCCCACCTAACTCTATCTTTCTTTTAACTTGCTCTTTGCTCGATACGAATTTCTTGTATCACATCATCTATAACTCCTCATGAGTTATCTCGTACTATTTCATAGTACACCATCTTCATAGCATTAAGCTATAATCATTCAAACATTACAGACCATCTTTCTTTTATAACTTAAACAGATCACGTCGTGACCTTATTCTATAATCATCTCTCTTAAAATTTTTTTGTTAACTCGTGATCGTTTTGTTTTACGATCCTCATTCTTTTTCTTTTTCATCATTTACGACATTATTCGTTATCTTGACTATTAGAGTTAGGAAACTCCCATTTCTTATCTTTATATCTTCAAGATTCTTCTTTGAATCTTCTTGTTTATAAAACAATTCTTCCTTTAAGAATTTCTAACTTTATTTACATCGCTCAAAATTTTATTCAAGTTCTAAACTCTCATCATACGTGTCCACTTCTACACTTGGTACACATCTAGTCTCTAACAGTTTCAATATGGTACGCTGAGTGGTTTCCCACAAATAACCAACAAACTAGGTTTCGAGTTGCTAGTTCGTATATACCTCCGCTCCATGAAGGAATCGTTTAGCCCAGATACCATACATCAACTATTAAAGAGTACAATTGTACCACGCTTAGACATAACTCTCTATTCATAACTTCTTTATCATTCTCTTTTTATAGACATTGTCTATTTATTATCACCTTACATCCTTATTATTGGAGTTGGGTAACCCCACATTCATATTCCTGATAACTCTGCGAGATTCTTCTTTGAATCTTTTTACGCAAGTTTTAATCCCATATTGTTCAAACTCTATTTGAGCTTATTCATTCCTTATTTTTACCTTTCTTCTCTAAGGTTATAGCCTAAGGTACTCTTACCTAAGGTTTCTAACCTATCAGCTCTGATACCAACTGTAACGACCCTAAAATCTATACAATTTAAATCCCGACTTCGGTCGTTAACCATACATTCAACCTCTAAATAATACATCATTATTCGATGTTAAACTTAATAAAATTGCGGAATATTTAAAACTTTTATACATTTCCTTCTTTCTTGCCCTGAATCGTAACCATTACATTACATCTCTTTGATTCAATCTTATATCATGAATCGTTACAACAAAATGACTATACAAATTCTTATATCATAACTAAATATCCATATACATTGGATAGCTCAACTTACATTTCAACAACATGTTACATTCAAAATATGAAATACATTTCTCATAAAACATAAGTAATCTTCGTGAATATAGATCTCTATAACTCACATAGCACGTATCTTTACCTTAAAATCTTGACCTGCAAAAGTGGTTATTTGCAAGAGTGAGCTCGACAGCCCAGCAAAGTCTAACAGTTTTCATGCATCACATATCACATAATAACATGCTCGACATACATCTTATTAAAGTAACATGGCATACATGCTTTTAATTCACATAACAAATATAAAGATTGAGTTCCTTACTCAATCATCATTACTTAGCCAAAACAATACAGTCATATATTGACTTTAACATTTCATAATTTCAACATGCATAACATATCATGCAATTTAAAACAGTTCATCAAGTCCACGTAGAAAATAGGAACCGAAAGACTTGCCTTGATCGTTGTTTACCAATAATAGCTTAACAGCTTACAGTTATCTGCACTTCACGTGCCCTACACAATTATATAATCATACACATCAACTATTAGTCACATAACAACACATAGCAATTGTAATGTAAACTCTACTCCACATCTCATAATCTTTCCTATTAATAAATACACAATGGTCAATTAGATTGTGTTAACTTTTCGACTTATGACTCACTATATTTCTTCTTAGTCAAACTCGAAGTTCAAGTGCTTAAGTCTTGCTAGGACTACTTATTGGTTTTATATTAAACACATTCCATATCTTATAATATCCATTTCAATGGAATTGAAATACTTTTTAAGTTCATTAACACTTGGCACGGCGTTTCGACGTTCAATCGTCACACGCCCGATTTGCCTCTCTTGTGTATGCTTACTATGCTTCTATAACTTATCTAATACATTATTTATTAATGTTAAGCATCATTATATTTACTAAGATTCATGTTTTATAACTTAGGACATCATCTTTTACGGTCTGGAGCACTACACATGCATATGTGCATGCCCGACACCCACCGATTGCCTCCGAAAACACAACAGTCCTAAAGATGACCATTTTGACCTATCCTAATGACCTCAAATTGAAAAACGTAAAGAACGAAAGTTGTAGGTATACTCGTCCTCGTTCCGGATCATCTTGAATCACCTCAATCGGAGTTCGTATGAGGAAGTTATGGCCATTTTACTACAGGAGGTCAAAACTGTCTAAGTCAGACTTCTGTCCCCGAGCTGGGGCGCGAGGACTAAGACAACTAGTGGCGCTGGGGCGCGAGATTGGCGCTGGGGCGCGAATTTCAGCGCTGGGGTGCCAACTTCTGGCGCTGGGGCGCGAATTTTGGCTCCGGGGCGCGATTTTTGGTGCTGGGGCTCAAATTTTGGCGTTGGGGCGCCGAAACTTGCAGAACCCAACCACGAAGAACAGAACAAAGCTACTGTCTTTATTTTTAACAGCAATTAACCCCAATTAATATGATCACACTTCAATTTTACATTTAGCGTACAATTGTATCTATAACCTTTGATTTTGTATAACTCAAGTTCTTACACGTTTTCACTGTAAAACCAATTCTTTTCTCTCTGTGAATGCTAGCATACTTCTCATATATACATACATGTGCTAATATAACAATTACAGTTACAAATACACATAATATCATACATAATTATAAAAACATGATTTCCATACAATTTTTGTAAAACTTTATAACATACACAGTGATATTCAATAAAATTATACCGTAATATGTTTTAAGTTTTATATAACATACCTTCACTTACTTTTAGAAAAACCATTCACTGAGAATCGCTACTCTGAACTAACTTTTGAAATCTCAGTCCTTTGTCAAATGCTCTCTCTGAAATTTCTCAGACTCTTTTCTTTTCTTAAACACTTCCCTTTTTCCTTTCTCAGACTTAACCAAATATAATATACGTAACACAACATAAAACTAATGTAGACGTTTTTTTTTTAAAAAACTGACATTATAATAATTGACCCTAATCAATTATCAGTTATAAAATTATTATATATATTATTTATATTTTATTTATTTAATTTATATTTAATAAATCAAATTTAAAAATCCAAAAGCCATAAGGCTCCGTTTGGCAAAACTCTTTAAAATTAAAGACTTAATATATTTAAGCCTTGTTTGGCAAAATAAATTAAAACTACTTTAACTTATTTTATTAACCACTTATAATATAGTTATTTGTCACACTTCTAATTAATTAAGTTTTCATACTTAATTTAATTAATTCTAATAACAATTCATTACATAATATAATAATTTATTTAATCATTATAAATTCTCTAACTTAATTATTAAATTAAATTAGATTACTATTTCAAAATAATTACTTTCCTTAACTCATTAATTATTTATTAAACAAATAAATAATCAAATCACATCAAATCAATTAAACAGATACTTATTCAACGATAAACACAACCATTAAATATTTATATAATTCAATAAATATTTAAATATTATAATAAAAATCTGGATTGTTACACTTGATACCGAGTCATATGTGTGTTGTAGACTGATAGGGTTATGTGTTATGTGTTTAGGTTATTCTGTGTGTGTGTGTATATATATATATATATATATATATATATATACAATAGTATTATATTGTGATGATATTATTCTAATATTCGAGGTCTATATTACTAATATTAGGTCTTCGGATAAAGCGATATAAATTGCGTAGCGGTAATCAACGGTTCAGGCAAGTTTGTTTTACTTAACTCTACTAAGAGTTATTTCATTCGGATATGCTTATGGTTAATCATTGCTGATTACCATGTATAATTGTACTCTGTACATATTGCATGTATAAGTCAGGTATGAAAGGCTGATCACCTTCATTACCAGTTGGTTCAGATATATTTGTTCATCTATAATACTTGTTCAGTCATAAATTTATTCCTGCTAGTTCACAATTATATTGTTGAATTATAGCCAGCTTATTATGCAGACTCTTTCAATCATGATATATCGTTATATTGTTGAATTTAAACTTACTGGGCAATCCTTATGCTCACCTTTGCTATATCATGATAAAACATTGCAGATTAAGACGAACACGTCGGATACAAGGAAAGGTCAAAGACGGTTCCAACTTAAGTTAATGTGTGCGATTATATTTGTAATAGTTGTATAATAATAATGTTATGTGTTAAATAAGTTATGAATTGTGTATTAAGTTAAGGTTACTCGACCTTGGGGAAATTGTGTAAGTTTAATGTATAAATAATTTATGTTTATATCTTCCGCAAATAGTTGTATAGTGATAGAATGATCGAACCGGATCCGCAGTGATTCGGGACCTCGGATTCGGGGCCGTCACATGCACATTGTCAAAATCACGAATTTTTGACAAATTTCTGATTTTACTATGTAAACACTATGTAGACACTTTGTAAACACTATGCAGACACTAGGCAACCATATCATTCCTAGGAAATAGGGGACTTTCCGACAAGGATTTCTCCTTATTGGAGCGCAATTAGGTGACAAAACTCCTTTCCTCGACAGAACTTTCTAGACATCGTCAATAATGCAAATAATAATATGAATAACTTTTCATCTCAATTATTAATTTAATAATATAAATATTATGCTGATGATCTTGTGATAATAATTGAATCAACAATATGAGATACTATGCATCAACTACTGTGGTAATAATTGAATAAAACTGAGCGACTTCTCACGTAAGCATCAATAATCAATAATGTGCGCTATTATGCAACCACACGTATTATTGTACTTTTATCACCGGGTATTTCAACAGTTAACGTTAAAACTTTCGCCGTTATTTTTATAAAAAGATATTTATGTCGTTTTCTAACTCCGACAGTAATTCCGTTGTGAGGTCCACTAATGATTGTGTCATCGTACGAATATTCCCCGACCAATTGAATATTTTATGATAACTTGCTTACTTTATAAAATTTATAAATATTATCCACAATTATAACATTATATCAAATCCACACCATAATATAAAAAAAATATTTAGAGAAAATTAATATTTATTCATAAAAGTTGGGGTCTTACACTAATCATAAACTCTTGCGAAGTCTATACCTTATTAGATACCGATTCTACCCATTCTTTTATTTCTCCTACTTATGCTTAACGTTTGAACTTGACCCTTAAGAAATTAGACTTTGACTTATCTGTTGAAACTCCATTATAAGAAACCTTCGTTACATCTACTATTTATAAATCTTGTTTGATTCAAATCGGCATTCTCACATTACCTGTTAATCTTATCTCTTTGAAAATACTTGCATTTGATGTGATTTTGGGGATTGATTGGTTAACTACTCATCATGCTAAAATTGATTATTTTCGTAAGGTTGATAGTTTTCAAATTCCTAATCAACATGTTATGCGAATTCAAGCAACCAAATCACTAAAGTCAATCATTGTCATATCAAGCCATAAAGCCATTCGTTTATTGAAAAACAGACATCAAGCTTTCTTAGCCCATGTCATGAATTTAAATAAAAATACGTCAGATTTGAATGGTATTTCTGTTGTTAATGAATTTCCTGACATATTTCCTGAAGAACTTCCTGGCCTACCCCCAAAGCGTGAAATTAAATTTTGTATTGACCTTGATCCCGGTATAAAACACATTTCCAAAACCTCATATCGAATGGCTCCTATTGAACTTTAGGAGTTAAAAACAACTACATGAGTTGTTAGATATTGGTTTCATTCGTCCTAGTACATCTCCTTGGGGTGCTCTTTTTTATTCGTAAAGAAGAAAGATGGGAGTATGCGACTTTGTATTGACTATCAGGAGTTGAACCATGTCACCATCAAAAATAGGTACCCATTACCTCGCATTGATGACCTATTTCACCAGTTGCAAGGTGCTAAATTCTTCTCAAAGATCGATATTCGTTCCGGATATCATCAATTAAAGATTAAAACTGATGACATTCTAAAGACTGCTTTCAGAACTCGATACGAGAATTACCAATTCCTAATCATGTCTTTTGAATTGACTAATGCTCTTATTGCTTTCATGGATATGATGAACCGAGTATTTAAGGAATATTTAGATCATTTTGTGGTTTACTTTATTGATGACATCATCATCTACTCCAAAAGTCGTGAAGATCATGAGCAACACTTAAAGCTGATACTCCAAAAGCTTCGTGAAAACAAGTTATACGCTAAGTTGAAGAACTGCGAGTTCTGGCTTGAGGAAGTAGCATTCCTTGGGCACGTGATATCAAAGTATGAAATATCAGTGGACCTGACAAAGATTGAAGCAATACAAAGTCGGGAGAAACCTAAGTCATTAACCGATGTACATAGCTTTCTGGACTTAGCTGGTTATTATCAGAGATTCGTAGAAGGATTTTCTCGAATCGCTACTCCATTAACTCAGCTAACTCGAAAAGATACAAAGTTCGGATGGGGCGAGGAATGTGAGAAGAGCTTCCAAGAACTCAAGAGGAGACTCATTTCAGTACCTGTTCTGACACTACCATCAGGTTCGGAGGGATTTGTCATCTATATCGATGCTTCAGGCAGAGGTTTAGGATGTGTTCTCATGCAGCATGAGAAAGTCATATCCTATGCCTCAAGACAACTTCAAGAATATGAGAGGAATTATCCTACTCATGATCTAGAGTTGGCAGCAGTCGTTTTCGTGCTAAAGATCTGGAGGCACTACCTGTATGGGGAAAAAGTGGAGATCTATACAGATTATAAAAGCCTCAAATATTTTTTCACCCAAAAAGAACTCAACATGCGGCAACGACGTTGGCTCGAGCTATTAAAAGATTACATCACCCATTCTGAGTCGTCAAATACATAGTACATAATTTAAATACAAACTTTATTTAAATGGTACCTAATTTAAATACAAAATTCATTTATATAATACGGCAGAAGCGTAGCTGAGAGTTTTTACATTAATATTGTAGCATAGACAATATCCAAACTCAAATGGAGTCCTCATTACATTTATTATCACACTATTTCATAGAATAGTGAGGACTACTATAGCCACCTATCCTGGACCATCACTCCATTTCCCGACTCGTTCCAGCTATATTCTCATTTCTTGAAGAGAACAATGAAAGCAAAGGGCGAGCTCAACTAGCCTAGTAAAGAATATTATGACTAAGATAATGCAGAATAAATTATCGTTAGCCTTCAATAGTGTTAAACTGATAGAATATAATATGTTAGTTCCCAGTAGGCACAATATAGATCTAGAAGGGGGGGTTGAATAGATCCTTTTTAATTTCAAATACTTTTCTCGTTTATTTTGTATGGCTAATGATTTAGCATATGACAAACATAAGAATCTTTTCAAGCACATCGAAATAAGTAAAAGATCCCCTTTATTGATATATTCATAATCATACATACATTATTCTTAGAATTAGTTCGGTTGTAAGCAGTTAAAACATACATAGCAGTTATAGCAGTTAATATAGATAATGTAAACGAAATAAAGTAAAAGACATAGGGGTTTTAAGTGGTTCAGAGACTTAAGCTCTTAATCCACTCTTTTGGTTTCAACTAGCAGGATTTTCACTAAGGAAGGGCAGCACCCTGAATCACTAAGATTCCTTCAAGGCAGCACCCTGAATCACTAAGAACTCTTCAAGGCCAGCAGCCTTGGAACTTATCTAGTTTCCTAGGAACTCTTCAAGCTCAGCAGGCTTAGAACTTCATTTAGTCCCTTCGGACAAGGACCCCTCATGGCCTGGCTTCTAGTTGTTGTTGTTGGTGCTGAGCTGCTAAGATATCTTTAAGCTTGATCATCTTTTGTACTTAGCAGCTTGGTGTGGTCCTCTTCGCATTCTGCTTCGAGTCTGGACCACATCTTCTTTGGTGCAGCTGATCTTCTTTTGTTTTGCTCATCTTTATGTCGTGTCAGCTGTGCACCATCACCATTTCTTGAACCCTTCTTAACATGTTGGTAGATATGGTTCTGCGCTTGTTCTGGTTCAGCTTTAGGTTCATGGTGAATTGTACAGTGGCTTTTAGGATCTGCCTTGTGCTTTGTCACTCTTCTGAATGCTATCTTCTTGTCCTTCTTAACTCTCAGCTTAAATGCCAATTCAAGTGGCATTCTCATCTTTGTTGAGTAAAGCTCAGGTCTGTTCAAGTCCTTCTTCAAAGCTGCTTCACTTTCACCTTCGTAGTCTCACTGTCACTGAGACTTGTTCTATTAAGCTCGGGTAGAACTCGTAGAGTCAACGTTAGCATTCTACTAACTCAACAATTCTGCAACATAGCAATCATCAGCAAAAACATGATCGTTAAAGCTCTGGCTTATTTATACTTTTTCCCAATCTTCCCATTGAGAAGTAGCCGTTGAAATCTCTTTGAAATACTTCACAGATCTCGAGTTATTTGGTGTAGACTGCATATGTGACATGACAACGTTTTTTGACTTTCTGACACTGCAGTCTACTATTTCACCTACCACGTCGGAGATGTCACTCTGATGTCTCGGGCAGGTCGATGACTTTATTTCCTCTTGATTTCTCGATCAGAGGTTGTCCTTTTGCATTGATGCTCTCAATAAGCTCTTGTCTGAATACTAACCTTCAGATTAAACCGTTGCCAATGCTTCAATCTTCGGATGACCGAACTCTACAATTCTAAAGCATGCATTTCTTGGACCTGATCGTAGTGTCTTGTTAACTGTTGCTCATTTGACACGTACAGACAACGCTACGATCTTTGAAGGGTGTTCATTAAATCTTCAGTGTAGAACACCTCTTCCTTCTATTGTGCAGTGCTTCAACACTTCTATTTACTTCGACTATTCTCAGATACTGATGGTTTGACTCCTTGCTCTGGTCCCTTCTGAATAGCAAGACTCTTCAGATTTGTGGTCCAGCTCGCTTTCTCCTATCTCCCGTTCACTTATCATCAATGGACTGACCCAATGCTTAATCACTTTAGCCTTGTTCTTCAGAGGCTGACCAATATCTCTGTGTACACTCCATCAGTTCCTTCTTTGTGTGGCAAACACTATGATCCTGGTTGCTTCCAAGATCATCATCTTCTTTCTACTTGACAGCTACAACACTTGCTGACTTTCCTTAGTCAGTTACTGAAGTCTTCTTCTTATCAACTTGTGGAAGACTTCATCTCGAATGGCTTCACAACTCAATCTGGATGCTGATTAGTTTGGTGCTTAGATCTTTTGTTAGCTTGCATGCCATTCGTTGAGTGCTCTCTTATTTCTTTCAGGTGGGATGTATCTTTGCAGCTTAGACCAGAGGCTTCATTCCTTTGGATATTCTGGGTGTGCTCATTTATTGAGAATCGTATTTGCTCTACGATTTTGCCTTAGCATTATGAGCACATAAGTTGAAGTCTTTAGTTCTACACTCTACGATTCAGCTTCATCTGTGTAGACACTACGACTCCGAGATCAGATCTTGACACTCTATGATTTTTGACTTTGTGTGCGTTGTCTTCATCTGATCTTGCTCGACTATGATCTCTTCCTCTGATACGATCAGTAGACTTTACGGCTCTAAGTGTAGTCGACAATTCTTGACTTTTCGGCAGATGCTCGATTGGCTCGTAGGCAGGCTGTCTCTACAATTTTGAACATGACTTCCTCAGCAGACTATGGTTCCGAGAAAGTTCTACTCGACAGATTATGATCCTTTCTCGTCTCTCCTAGTAGTCTACGAACTCCGAGATCTACTATCTCGCAGACTACGATTCTGCCTCGATAGCTCTCGAGTTTTCCTCGACTCTCCTGGAAGACTACCATTTCTGGTGTAGTGCCCGACGATAAGACAAGCCTATCTATTACATCATAAGATCAACCTAACATGCTAGATCTTTCTATATTTATAGTCCTTGTACATTATTTCTTTTTAAGGGCTTTACAAAGTTGTTTTGCTTATGTAAGATCAACCTAACACATTTGATCAATTCATTCTAAGTCTTTGTACATATGTTTCTATTATCTATCAAAGGACCTTATAGTTTTTCTTAATGCAGGCATACTTGAATATTCATTCATATATATCATAATCAAATCATATGTAAATAGGAATAACATTCCCATGCTTATTCTCGACAATCTCCCCCTATTTAATTATGACAAAAACAATAAGTACATATGCATGTTATGAATGAATCTTATATACAGTGAGCAACTATATTTCTAAAACAGATAATCATGAATGTCATTTTATAATAATATGGAATTTAATACACTATGACATGTTACATCCTGGATCCAGAACATACCTAACTAGTTAGAGATGTACCTCTTTGGTTCCATGTATGCTTCCAGGATGTCTGTTGATCATCTATTCATCTGTTTGATCTCTTTGCTCCTGTTCCCCCTAGGATGTTAACTTTATTTCTTTTGTCTGCTTCTCTGCAGATGTATGCTCCTCTTCTTTTGGTTCTGGCTCTCCCTCAGCCTCAGGCTCATCATCCTTTGGCTCCTCCTTAGATGATGACTCAGCTTCTTCTTGTGCTTTCTTCTTCTTTTCTTTCCTTCTACTCTCCTTGCCCTTTCTAGAGTGCCTCTTACTCTGCCTCTTTTTATGCCTCTTTTTCTCTCCCTTTTTGTCATTAATCACTTGGGAAAGCTATTCCATGTTGGACATAAGCTGCTCCATTAGATAAGAGGAGTTAACACCTTTAAACTTGAGTTCTTGTTGGCTCAGCTCAAGTTTCACAGAGAAAAATTCATTTATGTTGTCAATCTTGTCAAAGAGGACTTGGAGTTGTTCTTCATTTGCCTTCTATGCTCGTAGTGCATCTGCCTTCTGATCATTCATGGCCTTCAGATAGATGTGATCTCTCTCTTTGATTTTGAGAGATACATCAACCATCGTTGCTTATAGTCTATCTTGAACTGAGTTATCTTCTGTTGCTGTCAACCTCTTTGACTCTTCTTTGATTAGAGATATCTTCTCAATCAGCTCATCCGAATTTTTTATCAGCTCCTGCTCCATAGGAATTTGGTCATCTAGTTGGGCAGCCTCTTGTTGAGCATCGAATTGGACTCTACGATTTTCATCATTCGATAGATTTTCGAAAGTAGTGAGAATCTTAAAAATTATTGAGTACCAATCGCTATTGGAGGATTAAGGAATGTCAGGCAACAGTGCTTGAGCAGATGGAGGCTTCTCATTTTAGACATTGACACCATCAGTAGTATAGTGAACAGACTCTACGATTATCTCCTTGGTCATGATCCTTCTTCCTTCAGAGTCCATTCTACGATCATAAGGAATATAGTGGTTGCCAGCATGTCTGTAGACTTTGTAGTGGGGCTAGGTTTTGATCATCATTGTTGTATAACTCTTCACCCTTGGGAAGTTATGAGTCGCCAGCTCTGAGCTTGGAAGTTTTAGCAGTACTTCTGGTGGTTCATTCGGGACTTCTTCTGCTATTTTTCTGTTAATCCTGGCTGGAGAAATGATAGGATGATCTTCTGGTCCCTCTGATTCCTGATGTGCAGAATCAGAATCTTTCTCCAGTTCTTCTCTTTCTAAGCCTGAAACATTCTGATCAGATACATCAGTGAATCCTTCTTGCTGTATTTCATTTCTAGAACCTTCTTCAACAAGATATTTCTTGGATTCATCTTCTTCATTACTAGTCCCATCTTCAACACTTTCTTCCTGTGATTTAGATTCATCATCACTTAATTCAATGATTGCAGTAGAGTGATCATTTCTCTTCTTGGAGGCAAATTGAGCAAGTAATCTGTAGGTCTTCCTTCTCCTTGGGGGGTTAGCTATGGGAGCGTCAGACTCTTCTTCTTCTTCAAACTCTGAGGCCTTTGAATCATCAGGCAACCTTCCTTGAATTTTAGCATTGGCAGGGGGATGCCCTTCTTCTTCAAGATCAACATCATTTGACCCATCATCTGGGCTTGTTGGAGCATTTGCATTTGGAGATGTAGTTGGGTCATCTTGTAGCTTTTCTTCATCATCAGAGTGAATACTCTGAGAATTAGCCACAGGGCTTGTGCATTCTTCTTCATCAGCATATTCTGCATTTTCTTTCATAAATCCAGCTTCAACTTCATTGCTGGATTCGTTCTTTTGGGACTCGGTCTTGAGATCATCAGTTCCCTTTTCTTCGTCTGACTTTACGTTCTCCTTTTCATCAAATGTACTTTCTTGGGAAACAGGGACTGGTCTGTTTACCACCTTAGCTTTCTTTATGGATGACCCTTGAAGTAATCTGTTACTTCACCTCTTTGTAGTCTCTACAGTTGAGACCTTTTCATCTTCATCCTTGTCTTCTCTAGAGAGACTTCTTGGTAAGGACTCAGTTTTCTTTACACCCTTGGATTTCTTCCTTGCTGGTGTGGTTGCTATTTGCATAGATTTACCCGATTCTAAGCTTTCCACCTCTTTTGCATTCCTCTTCTTTGCAGAGTTCTTTCTGCTGCTCCCAGTTATTGTTAACCTCTTGTTTTCCTTTGGGTTTTTCTTCTAGTTTACAAACAGTTGTGGAAACATTACTTTGTGAACTTTCAGAGGTTCTCCCTCATCATCCTTGATCTTTCTTCCCAGCTTCTTCTTCATCATAATACTCAGCAGTCTTCCATGAAACACCTTTGTAAGTGGTTTTTCTGTAGACTTCTTCAACTCAGACTTTTCTACCCATTTTGAGATTTGATCGAACAAGATAACTCTAAAGTCTATTCACTTCTTCAGAACTATTGCAGACATAATCTTCAGTTGTTGATCAAGCACAATGTCAAGTGCCATATCTTTACATAATATACATTTGCCTACTATCTCAGCAAGGAACTCGAATTCCTCAGGAAACTCATTCTTCTTCATGTCCTTCAGACTATAGTTTCTTTGGTACCGCATTAGCCTCTTTCCTTCTTCAATGTCGAATTCATCCAGGTTTATCAGACCTTGATTGGGAAACCCTAGACATTAATTGATGTCTGATGCTCTTATCTTCAGACTTGATCCTTTCACCTTAGTGGTCAGAAGCCCAGAATTCGTTAAAGCATTTGAGTAGAACTTCTTCACTAGCTCTGTATAGACTAGATTGTCGGCTTCCAAGCACTCAAAGAACCCAACATTCTTTACGTGCTCAAGTATGTCCTTGAACTTCGTTTCTGATTTTTTAAACTTTTTGAAGCCTAGTTGAATTCCTGTTATAACTCACCATTCTACCATTTGAAGAGATCAAGGTATATGGGTATGTGATTCAAAGAGATTTATGAGAGATAGCTGATTGTGATTTGGGTTCTGGAGGTTTAATTGATTTAAGCTTCGAAGAAGATTCTAGGGTTTAAAAATGGGAGGGAGAGAGGTTCGATAGTTTTTGGTAACTATTTGTAGATTTTGAATTTATCTTTATGGCAGTTCCTTCTGACTCTGCATACACTGTGATGTGTCAACTAGCCATTGGTTGTACGATGCCCAGTAATGAGCTATAACTCCCCCATTAACTCTTCAGTTTAATGTCCCTTTTTAAAACAAAAAGTTGTCAATGACGTGGATTAACCGTTAACCATCTTGGTTCGTAGAGTAGCATGGTAAGGCAGCTATGGACTCTACGTTTTCCTTTGTTGACTCAACGATCAACTTTTTAGAGATGCTACAGTGGAAGGTTTTGACATTAATCTTCATCTTAAAACTGCATAGCTTGATCACTGATGTACCCCAAGCCAGTTTGGGCACTTAAGTTCTGAGATGCATTTGCATGATATCTTTCCAAACTATATTCGAACTTATCTCTCTCATAATTTGAATGGTTGAGAAATTGTCCTGTTCTTTCAAGCTCCTCATGAGTTAGAGTAACCTCTTGTAAGACTGCGATTGTCGAGTCTGCTTCTACGATCACTGAGGTTGCACTACGATCATTGAGGGTGCATCACGATCGTTGAGTTTTCTTCAAACTTTACTCTACGATCGTTTACTGCCTTGGTCCTTGAGATGAACTTGATCAAGCAATCCTTCTGGGTTAAGGTAGCTCAGAAAGGGCCAACTTCTTAGAGTGAGCTAAGGGTCAGGTTTGTCTCTAAGGCGCTTTCCAGATGAAATACTTTGGAAGTGATTTGCACCAATATCTCATTTGACCTTTTCTGGTGGTGAGGTCCTCTACCAACTTTAGATAATTGCATTTGCTGTAATCGTGGTGTCCTCCTGCTCTTACACTACGATCAGGTGTTTGATCATAGGCACTCCACGATTATGAGTTGGGTGGCTGAAATGTTATCAGTAGTACATTTTGAGACGTTCCTACTGACTATGGATCTTCATTTGGTTCATCAGCCACAAAGTTTTGGGACTCTATAGCTGGTACACTTCTTCATAGTATATCTCAGTGCTGTTGTTTCTTAACAGATCACTGCTTCCCCATGTTTATGTTATCTTCTCAGTGAGGTGTGTTTTCTTTTTCTTCATTTGCATTAGGAAGCATCCCTGCATATCTCCTTCTGACTGGAATTACCACTGATAGTCAAATCTGATTACATCGTAGACATGGATATCTCCATGACTGATCATTATATGATTATTTGACAGTACTATGAACGTAGTCTTCTTTGTCAGCTTGTACTCGTGGAGTTCTGCTCCCGTAATAAGTTCCTCATGTTTGATGTTCGATGATCCTTTGTGGTGAGCTTCCTTGAGGGTTCTTTTATTATGACATGTTTTGCATGATTGAGCATCTACGACCCTTTTTCATCTTTGGTTGAATGGCCTACTTCCATATAAAGATTAGCAGCCATGTGAGTTTTATTCAGATCAACTCAGTAGGTCTTCAAGGACAGGCTTTGACATATAAGAGTTTTATCAGAATTATTTTTGAACAGTCTTAAGCCTTCTGCTAGTTGAATCTTCTTGACTGAAGTATTCTACTTCAGCATTCCTTAGTGTGGCCAGATGGGCCAGGTACCTGCAGGTTAGATACATTTCTATTTTTGGTACCCATAATTAAATGGGTCCTGCTAGGTTACTTTTCTAAACCCCTGTTCCTCATATATTTGGATAATCATCCAATTGATCATCATCAGTCATTTTAATAAAACACTCTTTTTCTTTGATGGTTTCATCATTTGCATGATTATGTTCGTAGGGTTTAAATGTTCATAGAGTGAGAATCAACTCTACGATTTATTTGTATCTGGTTGATTCATGGAGGTGATCAGTTTCTACAAATCATCACAATACTCTTGTAGAACTGATCATACTCTGTGTGTTACCAAATACTTAGAACATAGGTTCATACATACTAACCCATCAGCAAAGATTACTTCACATAAGATTGATTTAACCTGTGATGTTCTTATGACATGTTTCAGATTTCTTTCAAGATGTCATCTTCAACCTAAAATTTGGCTGGAGAGAAAGTTTGTAAACACCCTCAGTGTACTTTCTCTCTTCACATTTTTAGGTAGATTATGATTCCTTGAAAGAATATTGTTATAGTTCATAAGGAGGTGCAACATGATGTACACAATTACCTTAGTGAGGAATCGTACCTTTCTGCTGTCAGTTTCTCAATATTCATTCATCTTTGAAATATTGAGGTTAGGCATTGATGTGCATAGTTTCTTATTTGCTCCTGACAGCTTGTTGCCCCAGTTGACCTTCAATCAATTAGTCGTGGTCTTGAAGATGCAAGCTAAGAGAATCTAAGCATCTTTAGTTCTTAGACATCCTTGAGTTCATAAGGTTTACATCCAACTGCTGGTTGGCCAGACACATTGTTTGAGAAGTTCTTCTTTCTTCTCTGGATAAGCATTTCTTACCATATATGGCCTTTTCATCTATTCAGGCTGGTGGATGTTTAATTCTTTTCTGTTGATGTCTCTTGAGCTTTCTAGCCTGGTCTTCAGACTACAAGATTGACCGAGAGCAAGGAGTGGTCTTGTTGATATGGCAATAAAGATCATGGACCAATTTGAGCAGCTTTAGGTGTATATATACATTTACCTGTACACAATATTTCTAACGTGTGAGCTCATCTGCATATAACAAGTGACTTACTACTAAACTAAGTTTAGAACAATG
This sequence comes from Panax notoginseng, assembly GCA_016801055.1. NCBI lineage: Eukaryota > Viridiplantae > Streptophyta > Magnoliopsida > Apiales > Araliaceae > Panax > Panax notoginseng. Next base: position 147,091,154 of record CM029018.1, on the reverse strand, counting down.
TATGTGCCTAGGATCAGACTCAAAGCGATTATCTTTTGAATATAGCATGCGAACCTGCTCTGATACCAATTGTTAGTTCCCAGTAGGCACAATATAGATCTAGAAGGGGGGGTTGAATAGATCCTTTTTAATTTTAAATACTTTTCTCGTTTATTTGTATGGCTAATGATTTAGCATATGACAAATATAAGAATCTTTTCAAGCACATCGGAATAAGTATAAGATTCCTTTTTATTGATATATTCATAATCATACATACATTATTCTTAGAGTTAGTTCGGTTGTAAGCAGTTAAAACATACATAGCAGTTATAGTAGTTAATGTACATAATGTAAATGACATAAAGTAAAAGACACATGGGGTTTTAAGTGGTTCAGAGACTCAAGCTCCTAATCTACTCTTCTGCTTTCAACTAGCAGGATTTCCACTAAGGAAGGGCAGCACCCTGAATCACTAAGATTCCTTCAAGGCCAGCAACCTTGGGACTTCAGTTCACTAAGAACTCTTCAAGGCCAGCAGCCTTAGAACTTTTCTAGTTCCCTAGGAACTCTTCAAGCCCAGCAGGCTTGGAACTTCATTTAGTCCCTTAGGAAAAGGACTCCTCAAGCCATGGCTTCTTGTTGTTGTTGTTGTTTGATGTTGTTATTGGTGCTGAGCTGCTAAGATGTCTTTAAGCTTGATCATCTTTTGTACTTAGCAGCTTGGTGTGGCCCTTTTTACATTTTGCTTCGAGTCTGGACCACATCTTCTTTGGTGTAGTCGATCTTCTTCTGTTTTCCTCATCTTCATGTAGATTGTAGTGTCAGCTGTGCACCATCACCATTTCCTGAACCCTTCTTAACATGTTGGCAAACATGGTTTTGCGTTTGTTCTGGTTCAGCTTTAGGTTTATGGTGAATCGTAGAGTGACTCTCAGGATCTGCCTTATGCTTTGCCACTCTTCTGAATGCTATCTTCTTGTCCTTCTCGGCTCTCAGCTTAAATGCCAATTCAAGTGGCATTCTCATCTTTGTTGAGTAAAGCTCAAGTCTGTTCAAGTCCTTCTTCAAAGCTGCTTCACTTCCACCTTCGTAGTCTCACTGTCATTGAGACTTGTTCTGTTAAGCTCATGTGGAACTCGTAGAGTCAACGTTAACATTCTACCAACTCAACGATTCTGCAACATAGCAATCATCAACAAAAACTTGATCGTTGAAGCTCTGGCCTATTTATACTCCTTCCAAATCTTCCCATTAAGAAGTAGCTGTTAAAAGCTCTTTGAAATGCTTCGTAGATCTCAAGTTATTTGGTGTAGACTGCAAATATGACATGACAACATTTTCTGACTTTCTTACACTGCAGTCTACTGTTTCACCTACCACGTCAGAGATGTCACTCTGATGTCTCGGGCAGGCCGATGACTTTATTTCCTCCTAATTTCTCGATCAAAGGTTATTCTTTTGCATCGATGCTCTCAATAAGCTCTTGTCTGAAAACCAACCTTCAGATTGAACAGTTGCCAATGCTTCAATATTCGGATGACCGGACTCTACGATTCTGATGCATGTATTTCTTGGACCCGATCGTAGTGTCTTGTTGACTGTTGCTCATTTGACACGTAGAGACAACACTACGATCTTTGAAGAGTGTTCATTAGATCTTCAGTGTAGAACACATCTTCCTTCTATTGTGTAGTGCTTCAACATTTTTATTTGCTTCCACTGTTCTCAGATACTGATGGTTTGACTCCTTGCTCTGGTCCTTTCTGAATAGCAAGACACTTAAGATTTATGGCGTGTCCAGCTCGCTTTCTCCTTGTGATCTCCCGTTCACTTATCATCAATGGACTGACCCAATGCTTAATCACTTTAGCCTTGTTCTTCAGAGGCTGACCAACATCTCTGTGTACACTCCATTAGTTCCTTCTTTATGTGGCAAACACTACGATCCTGGTTGCTTCCAAGATCATCGTCTTCTTTCTACTTGACAGCTACTGCACTTGCTGACTTTCCCTAGTCAGTTGCTGAAGTCTTCTTCTGATCAACTTGTGAAAAACTTCATCTCGAATGGCTTCACAACTCAATCTGGATGCTGATTGGTTTGGTGCTTAGATCTTTCGTTAGCTTGCATGCCATTCGTTGAGTGTTCTCTTGTTTCCTTCAGGTGGGATGTATCTTTGCAGCTTAGACCAGAGGCTTCATTCCTTTGGATATTCTGGGTGTGCTCATTTGTTGAGAATCGTTTTTGCTCTACGATTCTGCCTTGGCATTGTGAGCACATATTGAAGTCTTTAGTTCTACACTCTACGATTCAGCTTCATCTGTGTAGACACTACGACTCCGAGATCAGATCTTGACACTCTACGATTTTTGACTTTGTGTACGTTATCTTCATCTGATCTTGCTCGACTATGATCTCTGCCTCTGATACAATCAGTAGACTCTACGGCCCTGAGTGTAGTCTACAATTCTTGACTTTTCGGCAGATGCTCGATTGGCTCGTAGGCAGGTTGTCTCTACGATTCTGAACCTGTTTTGCTTATGTAAGATCAACCTAACACATTTGATCAATTCATTCTAAGTCCTTGTACATATGTTTCTATTATCTATCAAAGGACTTTACAGTTTTCTTAATGTAGGCATACTTGCGTATTCATTCATATATATCATAATCAAATCATATGTAAATAGGAATAACATTTCCATGCTTATTCCTGACACAATAGACAACAAGTTTAACTGCAGCGAAACAAATAATCCATTAGAAGAGTTAAGTAGAGCATGATATCTACTATCTTCTATGATTTAAAAGTTTATCGCTGAGACTCGGCTTAATAAATAATCCACATCACTGAATTATCCATGCACTACGGGCAGAGGATATTCATTATTATCACATCCACGAATTATTCATGAACTGCGGGCCAAGGATATTCGTGTTATCACCAATAGTTATGATCATGCCAACAACTGTCAATCAATGCACTACGGGCCAATGAGGACTTTTACCACATCATTTATAATATTACAGGTCATGATTATATCGAATAATCCTTGTTCATAATCATACCAATCAATAGTCCATCTATGCACTACAGGCCAAAGATAACTTTTATCACAATATAAGCGTGAAGATGATGACAATGATATAAGCATCAATTAAAGAAATTAAGGATAAATATTAAAGATTTTTAATTTATCCAGAGTTTAAAAATGTCCAAATTGTCAATATGATAACCTCTTTGTGGAGTAAAATTCAAGAATAATATTTCGAAAATAATTTGGACAGAAAACAAATCAATTTTTGTAATGAATAGTACCCGAGTAAATAGAACCCCGTGAATAGTATTCCGTGAATAGTACCCCGACATGAAAAGATCAAAATTTAACAAGAATGTTCAGAAAAATATTATTGTGAAACGATACTAGATGAAGCACAAATTTCAAGGATATTTTACTAATTTCAAGGAGTATAGAAGCAATACTTTCCAAAATGAGTGTAGAATCCGAAATCTGAAACGAAATAATATTACTTACATACTGCAGAGTATGGAAGAAAATATTATTTCTTACGAATATTGAACAAAAATAATATCCCTTACAACTGTTGAATGCAAATAATATTTCTACAAATATTGAACGAAGACAATATTCCTTACGAATATTGAACAAAAATAATATTCCTTGCGAATATTGAACGAAAATAAAATTTCTTACGAATACGAAAAATAATATCGTAAGCGAATATGAAATAAATAATATCCCTTACCTCAAAAAGAGAGCAATTTCAACTAATATAACGGAGATATTCTTAAAGAAAACTTGCACTGTTTTCTACATTCAAAGCTTTCTTAAACTCTAAAGAAATACGCTCAATATTATAGAAGAAGAATTCTCTGATTCCAGTGTGATTTTTATTTCTAAATTGAGCATCATATTTATAGGATAATAGAAGGATACTATTTAGAAAATAAAATCACGGACTGCACAGTAAAATTTTCGAACAAATTCACGGGCAGAATTATGATTTTTTTTAATTTTACTATGCAGCACTATGCTGCACTATGCAGTACTATACAACACTATGCAGTACTATATAAATAATAAAATATA